>CM046873.1:20931088-21104453 GCA_025617745.1 Heliocidaris erythrogramma | reverse complement strand
AGAAATAGAAAGTGATGAATCAAACCAAACCTGGAGCAGGTGAATTTGATGGGAGGTGTTAGTCAGAGGGACAAGACAGCGATACATTATTGATCTGGGCTGTCAAGGAAAAATACCGGAAAAATACTATATGGAATTGATGTAGATTAAAGTTAAAGAATAACTTTACACTGGTACAGATGGTTTTCACTGAATAGAGGCTGATTTGTCGGTAAATGAATACAAAAGGTTTGAAATTATGGCATGGTTTACTGTACTCAAGGTATGCATATTTCCATGCATGTTAGTTATTTCAAGTCTGCTTTAATATAAAGGGCAGGTCCATTCTAGAATTTTGTTGATTTTAATAAAAGCAGAAAAATGTGAAAACAAAATAAGTCAAAGTTTCAGCGAAATCTGACAAGAAATGAGAAAGTTATGAATTTATGAAGTTGTAATAAATCAAACACAAATTGGTAAGTTGGAGACTACATGTATCTTGCGAGCTCCTCTTCCATTTGGTCTGTATATAGAAAATGTCATAAATTTTAATTTCTTAGTTGCTGATAAAGGAATAAATTTGTTTCATATGGGTTTTGTATAAAACCATATGTGATATGACTATATCTAGGTAGCATGTATGATTAAATATTTTCTTCAGAAAAAGTGGAAATTTATTATATTTTTAGTATAGGGCACATGGGTGAGAAGCTCACAATATACGTCACAGAGTTGCCAAATTGAGTTTGATTGATTACAACTTAAAATATTCATAACTTTATTTTTTTTTTCTTTTCTATAAAAACTTGATATCAAGGTGGAATTTCCCTGTAACACTGTTCATGTGAACATACAGTAGGCATACAGCTACACAGCTTCAATGATGAATAAGAAAACATCCCCCTCTCTCTTTCTCTTCCTCTCTCTCTCTATCAATCTCCCCCCCCCCCCCCCCCCCCCAATCTCTCTGTTAACCCACATCCACTGGAACCGGATGGTTGCTACATTACACCTATGGAGAGTAAAGTAATTCAGGTCAATTGGTTAAGGAAAACCCTTTTCTCCTTTAACTTTCATTTTGAAACACTCTACCTCATAAAATAAAATAGTACCAGCAAATATCAATAAATTGATTTACGACGTCAATAATGTTAATGGACCAGAGTATAGATCATGAAAAATATACTGAACAATCCATATTCATCCTAAATATACAGAAGCAAAAGCTGTGGGCATAATCTTCTTGTTTAATAGGTTTTGTACACCCAAAACCATTCAGTGTTTCGTACCAAGCATTTGAATATCATTGACCCCGTTCTCATCACATTTCCTAAACTGGTTTCCACTAAACCAGTTTTCAAAACCAGTTTAGAAGATCGCTTCGTTAGCATTCACATTACGCTCCCCTGAACTGGTTTCCAAAACCACTTCACCGAAAGTGATCTTGTTGCTATGGGAACACTCTAAGCGGGGTCAAATGTTTCGCGCGGAATTTGAAACCGTCGAGCGTTACGTACATTAGCGCGGATCGTATACCGCGCGCACAATAGTACTTCCGGGTGAAGATCGGTTTCCGAAGAACGGTTGTGTCCACATTACACGTAAAACCAGTTTAACGACGAAAGCGGTGGTTACATCGCGAGGTGGTTTTCAAAACTGGTTTCCAAGACCACTTAAAGACCTCAGCCTGACCCGAAACAACCATATATTGACGTAAAGCTTAGTAAACAAAGAATATAATTACCCTGGGTATTCATAAATTTTCGTCTCCGTTTATCCATAAAAAATAAAAAAGATATTTTTTTTTGGTCCGCCCCCTCCCTATGGCGTAACAACAGAGGAAACTGCAGGGGGTCGCTAGACGTGTGACGACATGTCATGTATACAGCTCCGAGTGCGTCTACACGATATGTCGTCATCAAATTTTCACCCCCCGCAAAGTAGCGTTCCTCAGAGACGGGGCCCTCGTCAGAAAAACCACCGGGGCTCAACATTCGGGACGCTGTTACTCATTCCACAGGAAACGGAATCTCATGAAGTTGGTTTCAATTTGTTCAGAAAATATATAGCTCCCCGTGGGTGAATAAAGTGTATATTTAAAAATTCGGTCAGGCTGAGGTCTTTAAGATCGCTTCCAAGACCACTTTGAGCGTTCTCATTACACCCCAAACTGGTTTCCACTAAACTAGTTTAAGGATGTAGATGAGAACGGGGTCATTATGTTTTTAACCTTTGTATATTCTGCCCTACCTTGACAAAAGAAAGCAAATCTGAAATTGCACAAATTTCCTCATTTTTCTCATTAAACATACGCAGAAAGTCCCGCTTACAATGTAAAAGATGGACAGGCCTTCCGGAGTCAATTCTCAATGTTCCCTTAGCATCGAAACTTATTCTGTTTTCAGGTGATTTTCCTTTAATTTTTGACAAATTTCAGAGGAGAGTTGCTTCCTTTTGTCAAAGTGGTCACGTCTCATCAAGAAAAAAAGAAGAGTCAGAAATATGTTATTTTATAGAGATGATGAAAGTAATGCCTATTTCATCTGACAAACATTTTAAATCTGTTCACTAAACATGGTCCAAATCATGTAAACAGAAAATCACAAATCGCTCAGTTCGAGAGCAAATATGTGGCTAACCTGGTAAAATATGCCTATTCTTTACAGAGAAGCCTTTCAAGTTACCTAATCCATTAAAGGGATACGCCATGGGGAAAGTCAGGATTGCGTAAGCCCCATTCACTCATACACACAAAGTTTGTGCGTCAAACGCGTCCATTGGACTAAATGGGATTACATTTCAACTGCACGAAGCTGACCGAAAGCTCGAGCTCAGGCGGAGCGTGCATGTTGTGCAGCGACCAGTCTGTCCGAAGTTTGCGCCCTGCGGAGCAACGGCATGATCAGGTAACGATCACGGTGCCCTCTCACGGCATAAAAATGTCCACAATCTGCGGTTGAGTTTCCCTTTAATACCGTAAGCGACATATATAACAAGGTATCAAAATCGCCTGAGAATTCATCTTTATGAAATTTGCTGGTACTACTGAGTATTTTATTTTATGAGGTAGAGTGTTTCTAAATGAAAGTTCAAGGAGAAAGAAATGTTTACTGCTAGAATTTTCACTGGTACTATTTTATTAGGTGATCTGTCATGACAGATCACCTTTTAATTTCGTCAGAATTTTCTTTCTTTCTTTATTTATTTATTTATTATTTATTATTTATTTTTATTTTCTCCCACTTTCTTGTTTCCAATAAATCTCAAAAACTTCTCAGTTAATGTTCATGACATTTCTATCAGTCATCAGGTCATAAAAGGTCAAGCTGAAAAATATTTTTCAAGGTCATTAGGTCATCGTGACGTCATCCAGGCGCCATTTTGCAAAATGACATTATCAATAATATCTTCATAACCAGTCATCAAAAATGAACCATATTTGGCATATATTAACTTCAGGTCAAGGGTCAACAGAAAATGTCATCAAAATCCGCGCGCACATCATGACGCGCACGTACGCGCGCGTCAAAATTTAAAAATGCTCAAAATCACTTTTTAGTCAAATTAGAGTATGGTTCAGGACATTTTAAGCATTTCAAAATTTTCCGTCCGTGCGCGTCCGTGTGCGCGTTATGCGCGCGCGCAGCGCGTACATAACGTAAAAACGCCGTTTTTTCGCATGGTTTGTCTTCCTGACACTTTTCTTGAAAATTTTAAACTATTTACAGTCATTCTCGACCTTCCATAATACCACACGCGTGCGTCAAACTTTAAAATTCGTGCGCGCGTCAATGGGCATTCTAATGTAAAAAGTGGTAAAAACCAAGAAAATTATAACTAATTTTGTTATTTACTAGATAAATCTATGTATCTACCTATTTGCTAGTTTCCCAAACTATGCCGTCATTCGAGAAAAACTAAGTCTAAAACGCGCAGCCCCTGCCTGCGCGCGCGTACTCCCCGTCCACCAATCCAATCGCGCCACCGCCATACTCTTCCTCTTCCGAGCAGTCAGAGACAGAATCTAGGACATGTCAGACAAGGAGAGGGGCTGGAGGGAGGGACATAGGTAGATACATAGATTTATCTAGTAAATAACAAAATTAGTTATAATTTTCTTGATTTACAGCAATAAATCGATGTATCTACCTATTTGCTAGAATAGCACGGATAAAAACCCGGGTGGCATGTCCCAGGACGGGAGTAACTAACGCGGGGCAGACAGAGACGACGAAGCAGCTCTCAACCCAGAGGTTGCAAAGCTAACCTCACCCGAAAGAACATCCTTAAGATAGAAGGATGTGAAGGAAGTAGGGGAACGCCAAAAGGCGGCCCTCAAAATGTCTTCCAAAGGAGGACCCAGAAAGAGCGCCCAGGAGGTAGAAACACTCCTAGTATCGTGCGCTCTTGGAGGATTCTCAGACAGGAGAGCCTCCGAACCCCCAGCTTGGATAGCCTCGACAATCCAACGGGAGATAGTCTCCCGTGATGCTGGGGAATAAGGGTGACGGGAAAAGAGAAAGAGCTGATCATCCTTACGAAAAACCTTAGTCCTATCCAAGAACCATTTGAGAGCCCTAACAGGGCACCAAGAATTATCCTCCTTGACAGAAGAGAATTCTGACAGAGGACTCAAGAACACTTCGATTGAGCCAGAAGAATCCTTCTGATTCTTGGCCATAAACGAAGGTCGAGGGACAAGACGTACACATTGCCTTTCCCATCTGATATGCCCGGGCGCCGTAGAGAGAGCCTGAATAGTGCTTCTCCTCTGCCCAGAAGCAATAGCGACGAGGAAGGCGGTCTTAATCGAGAGATGTGTAAAGACGCTTTGCACAACGGCTCAAAGGGCGGTTTGGCCAAGGCGTCCAAAAACAAAGGAAGGCTCCACGCAGGAGTCAACTGGCGATTTGCTGGTCGTTTCAAAAGACAGACCTCGGCAAATGAGTCAAGAAGGGAGAGTTAGAAACTCCCGAACCATCAGAAAAAAACCAAGGTGAACCGGAGCAATAGCGGACCGGTAACCACGATTGGTAGAGAGGGACCTGCCCTTATCGAAAAGGGGCGATAAGGAAATCTGCAATAGCACCGACCGGGGCAGAACGGGAAGCAAATCCCATTTCCCCACACCAAGCATGGAAGGCTTCTAATCTCGAGATGTAAACAGCTCGGGTAGAATCTCTTCTGCTCTGGACTATGAACTGGGAGGCTCTCTCAGAGAGTCCTGCCGTCCTCGCATCCTCCCCGATAGAGGCCAGGCGGTCAAATGTAGAGCCGCCGGGCGATGGTGGAGGATCCCCGACAGGGGCTGAGCTATGAGGTCTGCTCTCCGGTGAAGGGAGAGAGGCCGACCGTCCAGCAGAGACAGAAGAAGAAGAGGAAACCAAGGTCTCCTCGGTCAGCAAGGTGCTATGAGCAGAAACCACGCCTGATCCTCCTGAATCTACCCCAGGACCTGAGGGATTAAGGAAACCGGCGGAAAGGCGTAACCCCGGAAGTTCTTCCACTGAAGGGAGAACGCATCGAGGGCCCAAGCTTCCGGATCTCGCACCCGAGGGCAGTATCTCGGGAGGCGACGATTGAGAGCTGTCGCAAACAGGTCTATCTCCAGAGGGGCGCAGACTGAACAGAGGTGTCGAAGACCTCTCGGTTCAGTGGCCACTCGGAGGGGAGACACATGCCCCGGGACAGAAATTCTGTAATCAGATTGTCCCGCCCGGGAACATAGGAGGCGATCGGAATCACTCGGTGAGACCGACACCACTTCCAAAGTTTGGCGGTTAGATCGTTCAGGGTAGTGGAACGAGTCCCGCCTTGTCTGTTGATGTAGGCAGCAACAGTAGTGTTGTCCGTCAAAATCCGGACGGAGTGACCTACAATCATGTTCTCGAAAAAAAAAAACGGACATGAAGACTGCCATCAATTCCAACATATTGATGTGGGGTAAGGTGCACAGGTGTGACCAGTCCCCCGAGACCACCTGGTCCAAAAGAGACTTGCCCTTGAAGAAGGAACGACTCATTCGACCAGGGGATAAGCAGGCGTTTGATTTCCTCGGATAGAGGAATCCACACCTTCAGCGAGTCTACACTGGGCTTGGAAAACTTCAGCAGATGAAGCTGGAAAGGCCTCATATGAAGCCGATAGTCTTTGAGGACATCTACAAGGCTCGATAAGTGGCCCAAGGACTGGAGCCATCGGCCTGCCCGAACTCGACGTAAGCGACGAAGAGATCGAGCCAGTAAGACAATAGTTAGAACTCTCTCCCGACTGGGGCGGGCAAGTTGGTTCACAATGTCTATTTCCGCACCCAGGAAAATGGGTCTGCGGGTAGGAGTCAACTCCGACTTGTCCCAGTTGACTATGAATCATACTTCTTGCGTAGTACGGAGAAGTAGGTCCATGCGTGACTGAAAGACGGACACAGAGCTCGCCACCAGGAGCCAGTCGTCCATGCAAGTGAAAAGTCTCAGACCGCGATACCTGAGGAAAGCGGCTAGGGAAGAGGCTACTCAAGTAAAAACTTGAGGAGCCGGTTTCGGGCCACAAGGTAAGGCCTTGAACCGGAAGGTTTCGCTCTGAAAGGCGAAGCCTAGAAGGTCCCTTGAAGAAGGGTGTATCGGTATGTGAAAGTAAGCATCTTTCAAGTCTACCGAAATGGCCACATCTGACGGTCTGATCGCCGGAAGAAAGGAGGCCAAAGTTTCCACGCGGAAAAAGCTCTCTTGGAATGAAGGGATTGATGACCCTCATATTCAAGATCATTCTGAGCTTCCCCGAGCGTTTGGGAATTATAAGATAAGGGAGAGACACAGATGGGGGTGGTCTCTTACCCTTTCAATTGCGCCCTTTTCTAGCAGCTCTTGAATCTCGGAGGAGATGTGCTCTAGAAAGGGGGGCGATATGATCGCCGGAAGAATGGAGGCCAAAGTTTCCACGCGGAAAAAGCTCTCTTGGAATGAAGGGATTGATGACCCTCATATTCAAGATCATTCTGAGCTTCCCCGAGCGTTTGGGAATTATAAGATAAGGGAGAGACACAGATGGGGGTGGTCTCTTACCCTTTCAATTGCGCCCTTTTCTAGCAGCTCTTGAATCTCGGAGGAGATGTGCTCTAGAAAGGGGGGCGATATGATCGCCGGAAGAATGGAGGCCAAAGTTTCCATGCGGAAAGGTCTCTTGGAATGAAGGTATTGAAGACCCTCATATTCAAGATCATTCTGAGCTTCCCCGAGCGTTTGGGAATTATAAGGGAGAGACACAGATGGGGGTGGTCTCTTACCCTTTCGATTGCGCCCTGTTCTAGCAGCTCTTGAATCTCGGAGGAGATGTGCTCTAGAAAGGGGGCGATATGTAGGCGGGTTGCGGCGGAAGGCTCCGCCAACCCTCTCCTCCAACGCTCGGGGCGCACTCGCCGCGAATCCGACCGCGACGATGCCTTCTCCTACCTCGAGGAGAAGGTTCCGCCCTGGCCCCCTGTAGTGAGGGGCACTGGGCTGAACTTGCAGTGCACGAGAGGCTGAAAGCTGGAAGTGCCACCGCGTCTAGGAGGCGGAAAACTAGCCTGGGCCTGCGGCTTAGGAGCCGAGGACTTAAGGCGTTTCAGAAGTTCCGTCGCCTGCTAGCGTGAATCAACCTCAAGTTGAATCACATCAGACACCTTACCTCCAAAGAGGTGTTGGCCGGAGTGCGGGACCCTGGCCAGGAGGGCAGGTATGTCCGCATCCGCAATGCCCAGAGAGGAAAGTGCAAGTTCCCTCCTGGCATTAGTGGCTATGCTGTCGACACAGACAGTTTTGACCACCACGAGCCTGTCAAGGACAAGAGGGCTTCGTGTAGGAACATGATGTCCGAGTCGGACATCTCAAGTTCCTGGCTCCTAGCGTAGGGAAAGGAGCGTACCCAAGTAGGCAGTCAGCCTAAGGCCAGTCCTGGAATGAGCTTCCATCAAGGACGGGAACTTCTCCCTTTTGGCGTAAGGTGCACTCTGAAAGTTGACACCAAGCCTACCACCTACATGTAGGAGGTCACTGGAACAAGACTTTCTCGTAAAATAATCGAGTGTCTTGTTGAGAGAAAGTGAATTCCCTGGCCGAGGGACGGGCCCTACCAAAGATGAAAGAGGCTGTGAGGCGAAGTCATTGTAGACTCGCTTAAGTCCTCCGTAAGAGGGATGCCTTTGGAGGGACGCTCACCTTGAAAAAGGAGAGACGGATGTCCCGGATCGGCCCGACTCTGAAAGAGGTGTCGGGAAGATATTTCTCCAGCAGGGCTTGAGTCTCTACCGCCAAGGACCGACTGGTTTGGGGTGTAATCTCAACCTGTGAAGAGGCATCATCCTCCGAAAATCCGGACTGAGAAACCTGATCCCAAGAAGGGCGGTTTAGGTAGTCCCAGGATTCCTCCCCAGGCGGAGCACTTAGTGCCGCTGGAATGGGAGTAGCCCCGACCGGACGATCAAAGCTGAACGTGGTCGGGAGACGCCCGAAGTGGGGCGGCAAGACTCTTGTGTGTTGGAGACCAAACACAATGAGCCGGATACCTGATAAAGGAACCGGATCCCCACCCACTAGGTGCAGTGGTGATAAACAAGGGAAAACCAGTCTTCCTAGCCGGATAACCGGTAAAAACCGGTATCCGAACCGGATATCCGGTAAAAACCGGTATCCGAACCGGATATCCGGGTATCCGAACCGGATATCCGAATCGGATATCCGGTATCCGAACCGGACCCGGGTTGGTGGGTACAGGTATCCCCCCTCCCCCGGGGGGGGGGGGGGGGGGGGTGTTGGAGTCGGGCGTGGTGGGAGGTACGGACACAAAGTCTGACCAACCACTCCACTCCACAATGATCTTCAGATAATTCAGAAGTTCATGGGAGACGCCCGACTCAGAAGTAGTCGCCCCTTGGGGGCTAACCTTCTTCTTCTTGGCCCCCCTGACACATGAGGTGAACACACAGTCGATGTCAAGGGAGAGAGTCCGCCCCGCCTGCTGGCTGGGCAGTACTCAGGCGCCTACGTTTCTGGGCAGGCGGTCACGTGACCGCTCCCTTTACCCACTTGAAAACGGGCGCCGCTTCCGTAGTAAACCCTTTGTACTGGGTACATTAGGAAGATCACGACTCTCTTTACTCTTTCCCGCCTTGCTTGGATTAGAAGCGTGCGGAGAGAGACAAAGAGAGCCGACCCCTGAGCGAACAACATCTATGGCTAGTGAGCGAGAAGTGCAGCTCGAGCGAGACGAACTGTGGGCTGGGGTAGACCCACAGTTTTATCGGTGAGAGGTATTGGACGGGTTAGGCACTCACTCTCACCGTTATACAAGTCTCTTCTTCGAGAGAGGTATTGGCCATGTTTCAGGACTCACTCTCTCGGTATATCCCGCATGAGTTGGTCGTCAGAACAGACGACGAACTCATAACGGGGCGAGCCGTACACAAGGCAGGCCCTAACTTACCTTGGTCGAGGCTCCGGGGAAGTTATAATGTTGGTGCGAGATGAAAATCTCGCAGCCAACCCTTCCAAGGCTGGGCGAGTCCCCTTATAAGTATTTAAATACTGGGGAACGCCAGCCGAAACGGAGACCTCGACATGGCTGAAAATAAAGACAAGCAAACAAATATAGAAACCCATATTTGGTAATAAATTTATTATTACAAACAATATAGATCTATAAAAGGGTAACAACCAACTCACATTAGTCGGAGTGGGAATAAACTCCTATTACGGAGACACAACGTTTTGATAAGACCGCTTGTCTAAGCGCGTTGAATCAACCACCTACAGACACGGGGGGGCAGCCCGACACAGTGTACTAGTACACCGTCTGTGAATAAAGCCCCGAAAGTGAGGAAAAACGGCAAAGTAATTTCATTAATTTACCGTGAAGGAGGTTGACTCAGGAAAAATCCGATACACCAAAATGAATGTGAAAACATGGTGAACGGGATTTTTATTGCGAAAGGCAACCAAAAATGCTTTTGGAGGTAAAAATCTCGCAATTTAGGTTAAGACTTAGCTTCATAGATGTCACTTCTCTGACGGGCGAGAACGGAAGAGGAAGAGTATGGCGGTGGCGCGATTGGATTGGTGGACGGGAGTACGCGCGCGCAGGCAGGGGCTGCGCGTTTTAGACTTAGTTTTTCTCGAATGACGGCATAGTTTGGGAAACTAGCAAATAGGTAGATACATCGATTTATTGCTGTAAATATGCCTATCTAGAAATCGCCATAGCTCCTCAGAATGGACGGAAACCCCCCAATTTCTTTACATATTCTGAAAGCCTGTGAGTTGTAGATTTGAATTCATGCAGAATTGTGGCTTATCTCATGTTCTGACGTCATCATATTTGCATATGAACTCAAAAAAATGATTTTGAAAAAATTACGTCATCATTTTTGTATTCATTTGATAATAATTCAGTAACAGGTGGTCAATTTTCTTCCAAATTTTGATATGTTATAACTGACACAATTATCTACAAGATCAGTGTTCACCATTTTT
Source organism: Heliocidaris erythrogramma (assembly GCA_025617745.1). Lineage (NCBI taxonomy): Eukaryota > Metazoa > Echinodermata > Echinoidea > Camarodonta > Echinometridae > Heliocidaris > Heliocidaris erythrogramma. The sequence goes on along the minus strand of CM046873.1, from coordinate 21,093,969 downwards.
CATTTTGATGACGTCATCACAGTGAAATTTTCAATTAAAGATGCCATGTCAGAATTTTCCCTATTCGCGTGTTATGTCTATGGAAGATGATTTTTTTTTGAATCATGAATGTACATGACATTGTTCTCTGAGCAGTATCTCAGTTATTTTTCGTCTATTTCCTTCCAGATTTTAATATGTTGTAGCCTGATTAATACTCTTTCTATGAGGGTTCGGTTTTTTCAATCGGATGTCGGGATCATTGTTAATTTTAAACTACAAAATGTGATTTGAGAATCCCGTTTTTCGTTTACGTGTTATCTCTATGGGAAATATTTTGGTATATTGGTCAAAGCACTTGACTCCCACGCCGGTGACCCAGGTTCGATCCCCGGGGGTCCATAATTTTTTTTTTTTTTTTGCTTCTTTTTGCCTGTCATTTTACCATCATCTTCGACTATTATAACATAAACAATCACAAACCATGTAATAAAATGCCTTATTTTCCGTGTTATATCTATTAGGAAGTAGTGTGCAGTAGTTTGTTCATTATACCATCATCATAATCATTACTATTATCATCATCACATCATCATCATTATATTATCATGATTATCATCACCACCATCATCATTATCATCATCACATCATCATCATTATATTATCATGATTATCATCATAACCATCATCATCATGATTATCATCACCATATCATAATCATCATGATTATCATCATTATATTATCATGATTATCATCACCACCATCATCATCATGATTATCATCATCACATCATCATTATATTATCATGATTATCATCACCACCATCATCATCATCATGATTATCATCACCATCATCATCATCATGATTATCATCATCATCACCATCATCATCATGATTATCATCATCATCATGATTATCATCATATTATCATGATTATCATCGCCACCATCTATTTTTATTTATTTTTTATTTTATTTTATTTATTTGATTTCAGGCAAAAGAAACAAATATACAAAATACAAAGAAAATTGAAAATACCATCGACAAGTGGCCAGGGATAGCCAAAAGGAAGCTAGTTCCTGTTGAAAGGTTCTCCCACACTAGTCGGTGGTTTACAAACATAGAAACACGTACATAAAAACACACAATCTTCTTATAAATCACTCTAACAATAAACATAAAAGTGAAACAGAGTGATACATGAGGAAAAGAAAAGAAAGAAGAAAGCTAGAAAGAAGAAGAGGCAAGCAAGGGAGAGCAATGGAGTCAGGAAAAAAACCCTGAGTACTTATAATAAAAGAGAATTAGGTCTATGATATATGAAATTAAATTAATCAGATTAAGACATTTGAGAAGAACATGTAAAGTGATAAAAGTTACTTGTTGGAAAGACAAGTGGAGAGAGAGAGAGAGGGAAAAGAGAGAGAGAGCGAGAGCAAGTAAGAGAGGGAGGGAGAGAGAGAGAGAGAGGAGAGAAAGAAAAAGGGAAAGAGAGCGCGCAAGAGTGATAGAATGAAGTGTAGGGTGAAGGAAGAAAATAGAGAGAAGAGGAATAAGTCATAGAACACATTAGAGGAGTAGACGAGAAGAATGGAAGACAAGTAACATTTTGTTACACTTTATAGATGTATAGATTATATTGCATTATCAATAGGAGGAAGACTGAATAAATGGTTCCGTAGAGCATTGAGGATTGGCTTTACTGATGTGTCCAGACATAAATCTCTGTCTTCCGAGGGGATAGATTCCCACAATCTTGGAAACGTATGGAAACATGAAAACTTCAGGGCGTTACATCTAGCAAACTCATGAACGAAAAGGAGATGTTCAGTTTTTCGAATTCTTGGTCTTGGCAAGAAGTGGGCAGGTACATCATACAGCCGGAAAAGACATTTTATGACGAAGCTCGTAGATAGAAAAACAAGTCTGTTATAAAGTGGAGCAAGATCAAGTTTATGTAATCTTTCAAGGTAAGTAAGAGCATTCGCTTGGTCGTATGGAAAACAAAAACGTGTGAAACGTTTTTGAATGGATTCCAGGGACTGAATGTGATTTTTCTGGTGAGGAAGCCAAACGGGTATTCCATATTCTAAAACTGGTCTGCAGAGTGAGCAGAATAATCGTTTTAGAACTACTGGGTTTCTTGAATTAACTATTCTACGGATAAATCCGGAAAGTTTTGAGCATTTCGATACAATATGATGAACATGTTTAGACCATGACAGATCATTTGAGAAAACAAGGCCGAGATACCTGTACGAGTCCACTTCTTCAAGTATATTATCATTTACATAATATGAAACTAAGATTGGTTTTCGAGATCTTGTAATGTGCATTATTTTACATTTCATAGAGTTAAGTTCCATACAATTATCATTGCACCAGCAAATGATAGAGTCGAGATCTGACTGGAGCACAAGGGTGTCGCTGTGATTGGATATTGTCCGATAGAGTACAGTATCGTCTGCATATTGGGGCAAACCTGTACCAGCAGAAATCAAATTTGGTAAATCAGCGGTAAACAGATCAAAGAGTATAGGCCCTATTACGCTCCCTTGAGGAACACCTGAGGTTACGGGCCTCCAGTCAGACTCGCTCCCTTCAAACAAAACACGCTGGGCACGGCCACTTACGAAAGAATTAATCCATTTAAGAATATTACCACAAATTCCGAAACTATGCAACTTTTGAAGTAGTACAGAATGGTTAACCTTATCGAAAGCTTTAGACCAATCGAGAAAGATGGCATCAATTCTAGGAGGAGATGGGCGGTCTAAGATCTGAGCCCATTTATGGAACAGAACGGAAGCTTGAGTGACACAAGAACGTTTGGGAAGAAAACCATGCTGGTTCTCTAGAATAATCTTATGATCTAAGGAGAAATCAATGAGTTTGCCAACTACAATCTTTTCCAGCATTTTGCAGGGGACAGAAGTAAGCGAAATTGGACGGTAATTTTCAATTAATGACCGTTTACCGTTTTTATGCAACGGAATAACGTTCGCAACTTTCCAATCTCGAGGGACTATACCAGACTGCAAACTTAGATTAAAGATTCGAGACAAAATAGGGGATATTGACTTATTAGCAAGTTTCAAGAATGCTGGAGATATACCATCTGGACCTGGAGGTTTAGAAAACTTGAGCATATCAATTGCTTTAACAACATCCGAAGTATCAACACTTATTTGTGACAATGGAAGTATACCAACATGTCTACATTTGTCTAGCAAACTATGAATATTAATAGCAGAAATTCCATTGTCAGAAAAGTTATTACAAAAGAATTCATTGAAAGCAAACGCTATGTCAGAAGGAGCTTCATACGATATACCGTTATACCATCACCATCACGATCATCATCATCATCATGATTATCATCATCATAAATCATCATCATGATTATCATCACCACCATCATCGTCATCATTATGATTATAATCACCATCAATCATCATCATGATTATCATCATCACATCATTATATTATCATGAGGACAGATCACCTAATTCGTCTTCAGTGACGAATTAAATTTCTAGTTTTATTTTATTTTATGAGGTAGAGTGATTTAAAGTGAAAGTTCAAGGAGAAGGAAATGTTTACTGTTTACTGTTTACTGGTAGAATTTTCACTGAATGATCACCAAACACCCGTTACCACATATTTACATTGTGACTACGCTATTCTATTCTGCATACGTATCTGCTTTTGCCCTTCTTTCAGATCTACTCGAGATCCACAGTAAAAGAAGGTGTCATAGTCGAGTGGTTTGGTGACCTGGCAGAGTATCAGAGGTCGTGGGTTCAAGTCCTTGAATAAAAAGAGGCATTTTATTCACATTGCTTCTCTCCACACAGGTGTTAAATGCATACTCATAAGGATGTTAACATCACTGCAGCTGAATTAGCATGAGTACACCTTTGAAATGGAGACTGCATTATGGCTGGAATGCTCCTCAGTGGAGTAGAGAATATGCACTATAAGTGAAGAATTATCCAATTTAAAAAAAAAGGGCATCAGGACCTCGTTTCATAAAACTTGTTACCAATAACAACTGCCCCATTTCTATGACAAATTTCCTCTCAGCCAATCAGATGCAAGGATTTCAGTAGCTTATAGCAGTTATTGCAACTTGTTATTGATAACAAGTTTTATGAAACGGGGGCCCTGGTGGTGGTGGTGTCAATGTAATACATACCTTATGAATAAGGTAGCACCCATGTCTTACCCCCAACCTTGAGACAATGTTATAGATAACAAGTTTTATGAAACGGGGGCCCAGAACAAGAAACACATATAACTAATATCATCTGGCAAAGACATTATAATACATTTGCTACTCTCAACCCAGGGCAAGTAAAGGGTAGCTGGTAAGAAGAAATTCCTTGCATGCTTGAGTAACTTTTCATATCTCTGCTACTGGTAGTATCCAATTGTATAATCTAAGACCCCCTTTCTCATTACCGAGATCGCACCATCTCTTAGAACTCCTGGACCACCTCTAGGGGGTGGTCCACGAGAAATAGCACGATCTAGAGTGCACCAATTTGCATTCTCCTGTGCAGAAAGTGCAAAGACAGATCATGCTATAAACCTCCGCAGGTGTGAACCTGCAGCCAATGGACCTCCCTGGGTGGCCCCACGATAACACAATCCACTTTCCAATCTCGTAATGAGAACAGGGTCAAAATCTTTTGCAGCCATGGCGCAAGAGGACTAAAATTCTGAAGAGGAATTTCCGTGCCACCAGGCTTCTCTATGTACAGATAGTCATTGAGTTCTGATGAAAAGTCAGCATTTTTCTTAAAGGGCAGGGGCTTTTTTTCTTAAAGCATGGCTATGAACTCAATAACAAGCTATTCCTGAGCATGAATTCCAGTAATCCTCCACTTAGTTTAACCAAGGAGTTTAATCCACCCACACAGTCTTAATCAGTCTTCATCCTATCCCCCCCCCCCCCCCCTCCCTCCCCCACCCCTCCCTCCCCCACTCCACAGTCTGCAAGCACAGACTTTATTTTGACACTGAAACACAATCTCATAAAGCCTTGAGCCTAGATTAACTTTCTCAGTCTCTGGTAGTGTCAGGAGCAGCTAGAGTATAGGGCCTATGGAAAGCAGTCTCCATAGTCTTAAAGTTCAGACCCTTTCAAATCTGTTACAACCAATAAGGGTTTCTGCCTGCAAACTAGTTGCCTCAATTCTAAACAGCGTTGACTGAAATATCGGTCAATGAAGGCACGCAATCCAGGCTTACCAAACTTTAATCAGGTCGTAACCGACAATACTATGATTGCTCTACGGAAGACACTCTTCCCTGGTTTAAGCTTTTTCAATATTTTTTTCTCCATTAATAGAAATAAAGACATTAACAGATTACTTATTTTCAAAAAGGGATTACAGTTCTATGAATATTCTTGTTATAGATCAACAAGAGGAAATTGATTAAACTCTTTGTTGGCTTGCTTTCCTGTCTGAAGCGTGCACGTCTGTTCTCAACAAAATCTTCTGCATGTCAAAAAAGAAATTTTCTGGAAAGCATTTTCATGCAATGCAAGATTCCTCCTCTTAACTTCCTTACAAAGTACTGCACTTTTTCAGAATTTGTCTGTTGCTTATCGATAGTATGGATAAAAACCGTACATGTCAGAAGACGAGGTACAAAATGAGATATTCATAAATCAGCTAATTAATGCAAAGCAGGTACCACATATATCTGTTTCATAAAGTGCCTAAATTTGACAGACATGGAAATTTATACAACGATATCCCTACCAGATTGTCTCTTTTGACCTTGAAACAGGTCCTTTAAGCCCGTGTCACATAGTAGCGTATCTATAGGGCTAACTTATGCCTAGCGTACAGAATTTTCTTCTCCTACCAGATTGTCTCTTTTGACCTTGAAACAGGTCCTTTAAGCCCGTGTCACATAGTAGCGTATATAGAGCTAACTTATGCCTAGCGTACAGAATTTTCTTCTCCTACCAGATTGTCTCTTTTGACCTTGAAACAGGTCCTTTAAGCCCGTCACATAGTAGCGTATATAGAGCTAACTTATGCCTAGCGTACAGAATTCTCTCCTCATAATTTGGCAAAGTTTGGATACGCTGAAGTATGCTCAAAGTCTCCACCAAAATTAAAAACGAACTCCTTGGCATACAAGACAAATGCCAAACGAATGAGGAACGAAAGCTGATCGTATAACTGAGCATCCAGTAACGAATGACAGCGCACGTGTAGCGTCCATCCAACGAATGCTTAGAGTACACAATGAATGACCTGCAAATGCCCAACGTATGCCAAGCGTATTCATCAGTTCATTGTCACACGCTCAAAGTTTTGAACATATCCAAAATTAAAAACCACCCCCAGCGTACCTCTGCGAACCCCTACAAATAGCTAATAAATTCAACGCAATTGTCAAACGTGTCACAAACGTGTCACAAACTTTAATATGCGAGCGTACACCCACATTTTGATACACGTTGGCTCAATACGCTACTAAGTGACAGGGGCTTATGTTAATTAATTGCTGATTGTTTATTTTTTTCGGAAAAGCTGGTACAGATGTAACTGGATCTATACAATGGAAAATATCCAAATACCAGTAACAAATAATGGCATGTTTTAAGTACATGTACATGTAAACTGTATTAAAAGTAGTTCCGGGCCAACCCTCTTCAGAATACCAGGTTAAATAATCTTGCAAAAAGTCAAGTGCTATAAGCATGATGTAACCGATAGTTCTCACTATACACAATCATCATACACAACGCCACGGTTCCGTTCACAATCACCATATTCATACGCATGGACGTATTGGGAATATGTAGGTTAACCTATCATTAAGTCACTATAGATAAACCTGAACTTGTTTGGGTGGTTTGTCAGAGTTGAATTTGCTCTGAATCTTAAAGGGATCATTCAAGATTTTGGTGAAAAAAAATGACCAAAGTGAAAAGTTAGTGCCATATCAACTATACATGTAGGTAAGCAACAGTCATGTATTCTGACTTTAAATCTCTGCTAATCAGATTTCAAATGACAAATGGAAACAGACTCATGAAAAGAGTATGATACATGTAGCTCAATACAATTGTGCATCACTATTGTTAGTCCCCCCCCCCCCAAAAAAAGTATTGTATAGGGTTTGATGAGCTCAAACTGGCAGTGCTAAAGGATATCCTCATCATCCATTACCTATCCAACGCGGACCCAAGGAGCAAGAGTAATTAGCGAACTCTCACCTTGTCGTCCGATCCATTTTGTCACCCTGCAACCACCACTTCCTCCCAACACCAGGGGAACACCAGGGGAACGCCACATCCCCCCTCTAGGCCCCATCACGATCCTACGTGGACTCCATACCGATACCCCTGGGGCCTTACGTAGAGTCCCCGCAATGAATATTTATGGTCCATTAAAGAGTTTGAAGAGTATCGCATACCGCTACATCATAATAGCGCAGCTAAATCCAAGCATGAATAATTTTCATTAGGAGCGCATAAGATAGTTTGTATTTCTTCACGAGACGGAACAGGGTTAGGAAACAAGCAGACTTTATCCAGGGTACCATGTATACGATCGGTATAGAACAGACACGTACATTCACGATTATACTCCATCAAACAGACTATACAAATTGTTTAGAAAGATATTGAATAAAACATTCAAGAGTGTCAAGTTTTCAACATGAGTCAAAGGAAACCAACATTTGAGAGAGCAAGATGGAGCTAAGAACTATAAGGTACTGTCCATGACCGCTAGTGACAACCCACTCTTTGGTCAGAATTTACCATCGTTATAAGATTTTTTTAAATATTCAACTAGTTTGGAGTCATTGTTCAATTGCTAAATATTGTTGATCAATAAGACTGATCTATTTAAAAAAATCAAATAAAATCAATTTTCCTGCCCACAACAGAAAATCCCTTAAATATATAAGAAGTTCATATTATTTCATAATTGAAGATAAATCTTGACCTTTTATCTGGGATGTCAAATCAATCCAGAGAAAGAAAATAAAAAATCAATTTTCCTGCCCACAAGAGAAAATGCCTTGAATTTAATAGTAGTATTCTATAATTGAGGATAAATCTTTAACTTTAAATGGAGTGTCAAACTGCAATGTTAACGTGCTAACTCAGTCCGAAAGTACTCACTTGTGTGAACCCACCTATAGACAACCTGATCTTTCAGGGGTCACCAATTAGACATGCCGTCAGCATGGCATCAAAATTCATACTTTGATTCCAGACGACGACACCAACTTTGCCGTCGACACGGGCAGGGACGCTTGATTCCGTCTGCGCCCAGAGCATAATTATAGTCATACTATCTAAAACCATCTAGACTGATCAATTAACCAGTAATGTTCAGGCCATAATGGAGGAAGAATGACTGATCTTTACTCATGTTTCGATATTCAAAGAACAGTAGCGGATTTGGTTGGGGGGAGGGGCACTTTCTGCCCGTGCCCTCCCCCCTTTTGAAAGAAAAGTCTACACTGTGCCCCTCTTTTTGAAAATTGTACCCCCCCCCCTCCCCTTAGAACTGATAACCTTCTTTTTTTTTGCTTGCCAGGGAAATTTTCTTCCCTTTTTTTTTGCTTGTGAGAAATTTTTTCTGAGATTTGTGCGGCCCCTTTTACAAAATACTGGATACGCCTCTGCAAAGAAGATAAATGGTACTTCTTTGTGGATTAATGTCTTGCCAAAGGACGTTAGTGCCGGGATGAACCCTCAACCCTTTGATCGAGAGTCAAGTGAATGAACCACTCTATCCTTTTTTTTTTAAAGTTGAAATAGACTTTTTCCTTCATCAACAGCCAAACAAAATTAAAAGGTACAATTTTAATCATTACAAAAATACCATTTAAGTTGGCTTTTGTAAACAGTTTACAAAACAAGTCACTCTCAGTCCCATCTACTGATTTCCTTGTTAACCCTTCCTGTACCGTGGCAGCAAATACACCCAAGAATTAGGGTTATGAACAATGTGCTTGGATGAAAGAATGGACCACTTTCTTTCTGAAAACATAAATAATTACTTTCATTCTGAAGTACATGTACATTCACATGGAATATAATAAGGTTTAATCTAACAATGTAACAAGCGTTAAAAGTCTTGTAAGTTCCCTTTATGACAACTTTGCACCCAACTGGTGGCACAGAATGTTTAGAGCAGTAAGAATAATAAATTAACCCATTAACTAAAAGGAACCAGGTGGCTCCTGTATTAAGCATTGGAGATAAGATAATTTGGTAGTCAATGGGTTTAGCTTGTAAAACATCCCTTGTAAAAAGGTACCATAGTACCCATGGTAAATTGACAGTAATTTGATAGTACTTTGCATGATCTGATGTTAATTTGTTCAAATTACCATGGGTACTATGGTTCTTTTTTACAAGGGATATCTTCTACGGTAACATCTAAAATGCAAGTTGAAAGGTAGATTAACGACATAGGTTTTTTAGGGTTTTTCACCTGTCTATTAAAATCGATACTATTGACTTTAAATGTCAAAGAAAGGATAAAGTGCAAAACATCATACCTTCCTCGTCGATACCATCAATCAACAGATAGCGTTCTCGTGATAAAAAAAACAGCTGGGTTTCATAAATGCGAAACATAAATTTGTAATCAAGTCCACTCTCTGGTTTTCACTAGTTTGTGAAGGACAAATGTACGGAGAGATGCCACGGAGAGATGCCACGTAAGCAACAGCTATACAGATATAACTCCATACATCGAGGACAAGTTTGTATAAAGACACTTGAACGACACCTCTCATTAAAGGGCAAAAACAAATATAAACCGACCCACCCTATTGCACTATTAAAGAGATGATTTACATCACACATCTATAATATTCCTATGATAATTCTTTTGCGTCAAGTTGCATTCAAATTTAAATGTGCATGTGATGTTACTTCGGAAAATAAAAGAATTCAAACAAAATAATTCAACAAGAAAAAAAATGAGTTGCCAATTCGAAGTTATGACATAGACATTATCATTCCTTTAAAACGTCATTCTCCCTGGTGAGTTAGCCCTAACAATGATGACGACACCAATCATGTGATCTTCAACTTTACCTCGAACTCCCTCTCCCGCGTCTAAATCCCACACGTTTCGCTAATGCTTCGGGGAGTAATCGAGAAGATGTTTCGGGATGCCTCAGTGACTCTACGTTTTATAGTCAAATGGATTTGGACCCGATTCACATTTGTGAGATAATGATGGCTACATCCACTCTGGACTAGAGACTGAGATGTACGCGCAAGATGCAGCAAGATGCAGCAAGATGCACTGTCATCATTTTTCAATACACATTCATGAACTGGATTAAATCTTAATCCGAACATTGCCTCACAGTATGTACAAGAGGCCAACTTGTGCTTATATTAGTCATCAGCTCATTTCAGCCTTGCACATTGGCTGGTAACCACGATTAGCATCCCATTATCTTAGGCAGTCATTCTTTTTTTTTCTTTTCTTTTTTTGTTGTTCTTTAGTTTCCATACAATTTAAGTTTTCTGTTCATTCCTGCATTTTAGTCTGGTGATAGTAAGTAGAAAGATCTAGTATGTCTGTATTCAGAGCTATTCTTTTATTTTGCAGTACTAATTATCATTATTTATCTTAGTTGTGAGTGTTAAATTTGGTGCACAACTCCTCATCAAAACATTAAATGTGAAGAGTGCCTCATACAATACACCCCAACATACCATGCGAGTGTTCAGGCCAGAGTACAATTAATCTGCATTCATTACAAATGTGAACAGTGCCTCACACCCGAGGCCTGTGTAAATACAATAAATCACACCATATTAGTGGAGTGTTTAGTCTGTGAACACACCTGTGCCTGGCAGATGAAATTAGAGTAAACACACTGTGCGAACAACAACAAAACTTAACATCTCTACCACAATTGGCCGTCTTTTATCCTGGCTAAGTCCCATATGTATACTTTTGAGTCACTTGTGTATTTGATTATAACATAATACCTCTCATATCATTTAAACATATGACACTTCTGATGAAAAATTTCTTTTCAGAAAAACAGCCATCTTCAGTAGATATTAAAACATCCTTTTTACAGTTGTTATCTTACCATCTTTCATTCCAATTTTTCTCTTTACAATTTAAACTATCCGTTGGATTTAATATGTAACTTTTGATAAATACTCTTTAGTCTGTGACAGCTTGCATATATAGATGACTGATCTGACAAAAATAACACCACAAAAGCCCAAACAAGATGAGTGTTTGCAGTTTACAAATGCAAACAACAATTCATCATAATCAATTTAAATTCTCACTCATCAAGTTATTTAATGTAATTGTCATTTTTGGAAATATATGGCTTTAGTATGTATTAAGCTTACAGGTATTAAAGATATTTAAAAAAAAATAATGATTTCATTTCGTTTATCAGGTATAAAACATTTAAAATACTGAATGTTAACAATGAAAAGGAAATATTAAACAGAATAGCCCAAGGAAGATTTTTATGGTTATTTTCAATGGGGTCCCAAGGATATTACAAATCATTAATATCATTAAATTTGTATTATGAAAGAGGTTTATTAATAGAAGAAAAATTAATTGCAATTCATTGAATGATAATGTTATCAAAGATCATATAAAATGTTAATCCACATTTAGAACTTCATTTTTTTTTTTTGGCATTGCAGGTAAACTCAGTCAGTACTAAAATTTTTGCATTTTTCTTTTTCAAAATATGAATTAATTCTGTTTGTATGGTATTTATAAATTCAGGAAGAATCTAAATAGAATGCTTCATATAAACATCTTTCAACATGCCAAGTTAGGAGAAATGCATTACAATGTAAATGAAAATTTAATGTCAATCAAAATGTAGGCTTAGCAATAGTACATATCGTCTGTTGGGAGCCAGAAGGGCGTTAACTCTGTGTCAAAATACAGGAGCTGACGTCCTTCTGATCCCAAACAGACGATATCTCCTCGTTATTAAAGGAAAAGGATAATTTGCACCATGTTTTTTTTTCATGCATGAATTAAATTAATCATGTGGCAGATTTATTTCTTTAAAGGGATTCGGTAACTTTGTGGAGGCTTGATTTAATAAATTGTTGAATTTTGATATCTGTCTTGTATTATAATGTTCAGAAGGTTAAATAAATAGCCAGGCATATAAAGGTTTTCAAATATATAATGCTATTATTAAGATATCTATGACTGAATACTCCCATTTACGAAAATGAGTCTGGCATTTCCGGTCACTTGCATATGTTTACTTTTGTGAAGCACATGAAGATTTGAAGTGTTGTTTTTTTCCTGGCTTCATTTTTACACCATATTACATACACTGAGATAGCATGTAAGGCCAGGCAGCTCAGATTTTATCAAGCCTCTACAAAGTTACCAAATCACTTTAATGTGAATGCTAAAACTTTAAGAAATGGTTTGTGATTTTGTTCATGCTGAACCTGAATATACATGTACTTTTTTATCACATGCTGGTTTAGTAGAAACGCATAAAACAAAAGTGTCATTTCCGTTACAAGTACATCTGCTTTCTGGTCGAGAAAAATAAAGTTTTATGCCTTTTTTCATGCATGATTACAACTAAATTATGTGGCAGTACTTATTTGCTTAATGTGTTTGCTTTATGTGTTTGCTGAAATAAATTAATGGACTATGATAGAAGAAGAAAAATTAATGTCTTGAAAAGAGTATATTTTGCATTTAAAATTCATATTGACAAACTTAAAGTTGAAATATATTTGCTTGACAGACTCGTTTGGGAAGATTAATTTCCCTCATCGAACTCAAGAATTGAGTGTTAGTAAGGTGTATGTGTGTGGTGTTATTAAACTTAATTCCAAGATTACATTGTCTGTTGAGAGCGAGAAGGGCATTAACTCTGTGTTAAAGTATATGAGTTAACGGCCTTCTGGCTCCAAAGAGACAACATATAGATCACTGCTAGGGTGCAGACTGAGATACAAAGTATACCACTTCTATACAGCTTCTCAAAACTATTAAACATTAACTACCGTTTAGAGGTTAATTCTTTACTTTCAGAAAATAGATATTAAATGAATATATTTTGCAGATCGTTCTGAAGTGTTATTTTTATGCTACATCTAGAAGTTTATGCACTTGAATAGGAATGCACACTTGTAACACCCCCTCCATTTCTCTTCTTTAAAAGCAAACAATTTCTCGGCTAAGAACAAAAAAATATGTTAACTTATTTTATTTTTTTAATTTGGTGTAATTGCACCCTTTGCACTGTCAACTGATGGTTCTGAAACAGAATTATAACCCCGCTACTTTGCATACATTTTATGGGATATGCTATCATGAGTGCAGTGAACTCATCATTCTTTAAAGGTAAAACTTGGCAGATTTGAGGGAATTAACATATTTTTCCTTTGTGGCTAGAACCCTCACCCAAATGACAAAAGGGGACTCCCTTTGGGAAGAGAGTTTTGTTATACTAATCCTAAGATTATCCTGAAGGAACTTCAGTCCTTCATAGAAAGTCCCACAGAGGCACTAGTTTGATGGGGTAGGAAATCAGGATGTAGTAACTACTACATGTACTTATTTTATCAGGTTTTGTAATTTCTTTATTTTTTATTTCTTTAATTTTTTGGGGCCGGGGGTTGTTTTATTCCTGCTTTTTGTTTATTTTTTTTTTCTGGGTATGTGAGATGGGAGATAGAATTTCCTCACCTAAACTTATTGTGGACTTTGTACTAACCATTCATGTGTTTACTTTCCACTTTACTTTATGTTATAAATGCAAAAGCACAGAGTCCCCCTCCAATTTTGCACTCCCCCCCCCCCAATCAAACAAAACATTTAATAGATGTACAGGTCTACCCATATATCTTTAATTGTAATATACTTTGTATCTCAATCTGGTTTGACACCCTTAGCGCAAGACTTCTCCAAGTCCCGTGCGGTTGCCCGAACATTGTGGTTGCCCGAACATTGTGGTTGATTAGTAAGCACTGCATGCATGCTAGACCCACCTCGTTTCAATGCTGGTCTGTGTGAAACTATCCACTACCTCTACTTGCGCTTCCACTGTAGTCTTTGTCGCGATCGAAGAATCACCCATCGTACCATAGGTCATGATGGATTCTTCATCGCTATCTGAACGGGGTCTTCAAAAATTGAAAATTGGAAATTGACAAGTTTCACACAGATTTGAAAAATGTTTTCAAATTTGACATTGCACTATATTTCGGTATTCCATACACCACACCATCACGCAATACATGTACCACACATTTGTATCAAACGAATCTTGAAAAAGTAGCGATGGATTCATTGTCGCTATCTAAACAGGGTCTTCAAAAGTTGAAAATTGGGAATGGACAGTTTCAAACACAGAAATGAAATTATTTCAAATTTGATATACACCACACCATCACGCAATACATGTACCACACATTTGTATCAAACGAATCTTGAAAAAGTAGCGATGGATTCATTGTCGCTATCTAAACAGGGTCTTCAAAAGTTGAAAATTGGGAATGGACAGTTTCAAACACAGAAATGAAATTATTTCAAATTTGATATACACCACACCATCATGAAATACATGTACCACACATTTGTATCAGACAAATCTTGAAAAAGTAGCAATGGATTCACTGTCGCTATATAATCAGGGTCTTCAAAAAATGGAAATTGGAAATTGACAGTTTCAAACACAGAAATGAAATTATTTCAAATTTGATATACACCACACCATCATGAAATACATGTACCACATATTTGTATCAGACAAATCTTGAAAAAGTAGCAATGGATTCACTGTCGCTATATAAACAGGGTCTTCAAAAAATGGAAATTGGAAATTGACAGTTTCAAACACAGAAATGAAATTATTTCAAATTTGATATACACCACACCATCATGAAATACATGTACCACACATTTGTATCAGACAAATCTTGAAAAAGTAGCAATGGATTCACTGTCGCTATATAAACAGGGTCTTCAAAAAATGGAAATTGGAAATTGACAATTTCAAACACAGAAATGAAATGATTTCAAATTTGATATTGTACTACACATATATTCCAGTATTCAATACACCATGTGATATCATACAATAGATGTACCATACCATCATACCAAATGAATTTTAAACTTTGAAAATTGCTGCGATGGGATAGTTTTCGCTATTTCAGTGGGGTTCTTCTAAAAATTGAAAAATTGGAAATTGACATTTCAAACACAGGAATAAAATGCTTTCAAATTTGAGTTTATACAATACACTACTATACCATATCAGTGATCATAACAGAGTCCCTGATGGATTCTACATTGTTATCTGAATGGGGTCTTTAAATCAAGAAACTGGAAATTCAGTTCGAGAGACAGAAATAAGATTTGAGAATATGGCATGCTAAGCATTTTCACGTTCAGTAGGTTATAAAGGCTGATGTTCTGCTACTCCCTGGAATGAAACTTCAAAACTTCAAAATACAATGTTGATCATAGAATATAGTAATGAGTCATATTTGTATACATCATATCCATCAAGCGTTTTGTCAGTGATTTTTACGGACAAATTTGGTCTCAGCCAATAAGATGGGATTTCAGTAGCTCATAACACTTGTCGGTAAAAATCACTGACAAAACGCGTGATGAAATGCTCCCCTTGAGGTGTGTTCAAGGTACCTAAATGCTCAAAGCATTAAAAGAATTTCTCCCTAGAGCAGGGATGCCACTTAGAATCGATAAAAAAGTAGGAAAATCATCTAGAATGGGCCCTTGTGTACATAAAAAGTGGTTTTCTATGGATAAAAATGCTGAAAAAAATAGGAATTCCTATTTTTGTCTGAAAAGTGGCATCCCTGCTAGAGGGTACAGAGTAGCAAATAAAGATTCATGTCTGCTTAAAGATAAAGTTGAGTTCTGATAAGAAATTGACTCAGTCGTGTTGAGAATCACATGCACTGCACACAGAAATGTGTACATGGGACTACACACAAATGTTCGGCCCGAACATTTCAGCTGTTTCTTGTCAGATTTTCAATGTGAGGGCATTTGAAGAGCAATCCTTTACAGGGGACATTTCTACTATGATAATCTTCTCAACTGAATGAGAAACCTCACAAATTATTTTTTACCTTTCCCAGAACTCAACCTTCCCTTTTAAAAAGGACTTGATGACTACTGTCAGTGGAATTCACAATCAAACCAGCTGACCGACAGTGTGGTGAATTTTCTTGTCAAAAATGACACCTCTATTTACATGTTCCACAACACAAATCTAAAAATTCAAGCAAATAAATATTGGAGAATAAATCCTTATCATGATGAGGGAAAAACAGAATGATCATGGCAAATAAAGCTAAAAACCAACAAGTTTCTTTTTTTTTTAAATCCTATATTAGCAAACAAATTCTAATAGAAATCAATTAAAACATCAACAAAATTCAACAGGAATCAACAAAATCCAACAGAAATTTAACAAATCCAACATAAATCAACATAATCCTACAGAAATTTTTTTTAAAATCTACAAAAAAATCAACGGAATCCAACAGAAATCAAGGTAAATCATTGCAAACAAATAGCAAGTGAAATATGGGGGGGGGGGATTGGTTTCACCATTTTGGATGTTTGGAATTGGGATGTTTGATGTGGATTTAAGAACCATGTTCACATAGCAAAAAAAGTACATAAGAAACTCAATCTCTGTTTAACATATTATACAATAAGCTGTCTGCCTGAAACTTTACAATATATGCATTTTTTTCAGCAGGTATGTACAAATACTTGTACAATGTAGATTCATGCACTCAACGACTTTCATTTTTCACACAAAATTTTTATAGCATGTTTATTGATGTAGTGATGGATCACCAAATGGGCCTTACACAAATACTCCTTAGGGGGCGATTGAGATCTGGGTAGCATGACCCAGTTTTCACAATCAAACTGGAACTGAATCTTACCACAAGACTCAAGGAGAGGCAGTACGGGTCAGTGTTTAGTGAAATGGTTGTGGAAATAAAGCAAAATGTGTGTCAAACATCGAACTGAATTCTACTCTTTGTTGATGGACACATTACTGAAAATGGTGGAATTATTTTATCAATCTGGCTTTGGATGTACGGAAACGTCCCTGAAAGTGAAAACAAAAATTATCACTAGAGGATTTAACACAAAGACATTCCATGTGAGAAAAACATGAACTCACTATCCATGAATGAACATGCATAAACATGCATAATCCTGCATCCTATGAAATTCTGCACTAATCATTTCCCCACTCAAATTTTGAACAGCAATACCTTCAATGCCATATGTCTCAGCTGCTACACTGTAAATTTGTCTTTTTGTTTAACCAAACATGGAATGCTCCCCAGAGGAGTGGAGAATGTGCACTGTAATGTGCAGAATCGCAACTGAATCCAGTGACCGGGTAATAATGCTGTAAGCGCTTTGGTCGGCTACATTGTAACTGGTAAGACGCGACATAAGAGACAGCTATTATTATTGTTATTATTATTATCTAAGACCAACATGATTGTTCTTGTGAGATCATCATACATCAAAGAATATCTGTGGTATATCAATTTGCTCTATCCTTCCCCCCACCCCTCCCCCCCCCCCCCCCCCCCCCACCAAAAAAAATGCCAGACTTCCCTATAAACAAAATAGATTGATTAATGTTGTATTGTTGGCGGTCTAATTGTTCAACCCACCTGCAAGCTTTCAAGTTCCGTCTACATATTTCCAGATCTTTTTCTGGGTCTGGTGATAGACCCATCTGGTCAAAGATCTGGTCTATCCTTGCGATTAAGTTCGCGGAACGATCTCCAACTGGAGCAACGACCAACCCATCGTTCGTCAGATCACAGAGCTTACTGTCTTCCTGAAGTAATTCATCTATCAAAGCTTCAAGCTCTTTCTTTAAGTCTGACGTGCCACCGGCATTTTCAGTCATACCACAGGTCGAGGATGAATCTTTGTTGCTAACTGGATTTGATCTTCAAATGAAGAAATCAAAAGTTAGATTGCAGGAGACAAAGAAAAACACTTTCATATCTACATGTAGGTACAAATCCTCAGATCATCTGTCAAAATGTATTTGAGCCTTCAAATCAACAAATAGGAGATTGAAAGGTTCAAGGATAAGAATTAAATGCTCTCAAAACCAGAGAATTCGACAAAACTGAAATGAATTACCATACATAGCATTTCTCCTGGAGAGGGAAATTTCTGTAGGATGCTCATTAAGAAGTGCTTTCTGAATGAGCATCAAGCATTTATATATCATATCAAGCAGGGGAAATATCCATTCATACTACCTCTCATTTTCAGACAAAAAAATATTTTTTGTTGTTGTTTCTTTATAGTAACATTTGCTATTTATTTGCACTTTAGTTATTCAACAAAAAAAGAATCTTACAGGACTTCAAACAGAACTCCAAAGAGGACTCACAAAAGTTCATTTAACCATAAGACTTAACTGCATCAAAGGAATGAGAAAGAAGATATTTCAAACAGCTTGCTGCTGGACTAAGCACTTGTGAATAATGAATTGCTACAGTGTAAATGCACAACATATTAAGCATAAGCACTTGGAACTTGATCAAGATAATTGGTACTGAGGCCCCGGTTTTCACAAACAAGCTGAAAGATTTGACAACCATCATTTCTCAATCTCAATAGAACATTTTACTCTCTTAAAAGTAAGAAACTGAACTTTCTTGGTTTCAGCCCTGGAAAGTGTACAAAATCTGGCCCGACAGTATCTCAGCCATCATAAACATCTCTATTTTATTCTTTTTGTAATGAGAAAATTGAAGATTAATACAAACATTTGGGTCTGAAAACTGGATATGTCCAGCTGTAGAGGAAGAAATGAAAGTGATGAACCTGACATGGGCAAGTGTCCACAGAATAGCCCAAAACAGACAGGAGTAGAAGACCCTCCTTGCTGCCAGGGCTCGACTTTAATGGTGACACGAGTACCAATGGCCACCAGAAACGCGGAGGCATCGGGCCACCTGAAACTGTCGGCTCGGCAGCCCAGCTGGCCACCGCAAAAATATAGTGTGAGATACAAATGAATAAAATGTAGCATTCAGGCCACCTGAGAATCAATTTGGCCACCTGGATCTCATGCCAAAGTGGTCCTGCTAGCCACCTTAAAAAATATTTAAGGGCAAGTCCTGTCCTGGTTGCTGCCCTACTGTACATGCCAGGGGCAGTAAGTCAGTAATACAGACAAGTTTAGGTCAAAAAACTGGAAACGAAGGAGATGTGGGTCACTGAAGTAAAAGCCTGGGTGACTACCAATCAAGCACCTCTATACACTCCAGTTCATATCCATGCAATGCATAAAGCATGAAGCCCTGGTCTCATGTTGCCAATAGAAATAACTATGAGATGTCACATGTCGCCAATAGCAATAACTATAAGATACTTATATTAAAGATAAGCCCTATTTAACTTTTGTTTTTTGTGTAACATGAAAGTTATGGTTTTGTTTGTTTATTAGTGGTTGTTTTTTTCTTCAAATAATTATTGAAGGATTTATATACACTCCAGTTCAATACATAAAGCAGGAAGCCCTGGTCATATGTTTCTGTTAATGATAGCTATGTGCATTTAAAACTAATGATAGTACCTACTATTTACTCTTGCTTTTTTTTTGCATCCCAAAGAGTAAATTAATGGATGATAAAAACAAAACCTTCTCACTTTCATCATTGTGACATGATGGTCCCCCCCCCCCCTCTCTCTCTCTCTCTCCCTTTCATTCTCTTGCTTCTCATTTGACTTCACTATCATTTATAATCATCCCTTGCATTCTCTTTCACTCATCAATCCATCTCTCTCTCTCTCTCACACACACACACACACCCACACACACACTCTCTCTCTCTCTCCCCCCTCTCTTCCTTCGATTCCTCTTTCTTTCAGATTCTCTTTCACTCATCTATCCATCCCTTTCCTTCTTTCTCCCTCTCTCTCTCTCTCAGTTTATCTATCTCCTCCACCTTTCCCTACCCTCTTCTCTGACGTTCATCTCGCCCTCATTTGTATGCCAAATCCAATACCACACTTTGTCACATTCCAGATATACGCTACAATATGCATGTATTATTCCATGCATCATTAATTGGATACATGTAGAATCGTCACCCACGCGTTCATATCCTAGGTCGTCAAAAGCCGTCATCTGCATAGATCATACTCAACTCTCCAGGAACTTTCACAGGGTACAACCCCAGTCGCATCAACAACAGACCCAACTAAAGAATGACATTACCACAAATGGCCTCGTGAGCGCTTGGTTTGCAGTCAGTGCGGTTGGTCGGTGTGCCTGAGGTGCAAGTCAACTATCTTATTTATAAATCTTCACCATTTCCATCATTTCCATCATAAATGGAACATACTGTGGACATTTTTTTGCCGACTTTTGTCAGAACTGTATTTTGCAGTTTGATATTTTTTTTTCTTTTTCCTCTCCTCTTTATCTTTATTAACTCTTTGCCCTGTGCATCGTGAAACCCAAGGCTGCTGAATTATTTTCAAAGGTCATGTGACCAACCAGTACTCAGATGCATGGGTGTTTTTACCCTGTGATAACTTTTTACTGGTGCGTTTTAGAGGAAAAGTATGTACAGCAAAGTTGTAGAGGGGATTCTTGGCTTTCCAATGATGTATAATTTGCTATATTATTTTGCATGTATAGATAGAAATTTTGGCATAAACATTATGATGTTCTGTCCGGTCAGCCCGGTCAGCATGTGGAGTGTCGACTGTAGTCGACAGAAGCGAGCCTGCGCTGGTTACGGGAGTCGACAGTAGAGGGAAAACAGTTAATCTTTTCTCCTTTCCTCCATTTCTTTGATTCTCCTTATCCTACTGTCTCTCTCCATCGTAAAACAACTACTGGGCCCTGTAACCTGTAACCCGAAGCTTAGAAAATGAACATACGATCAATCAAGCAATCATACGATTGATATTTTGCCGTCAATTAAGAGCATATATTAGGACTTAGCAATCAATCGAAAAAGAGAGCGATCAATTGCAAACAATATATATATGCCTGTATTATTCCATGCATCATTAATTGGATGGATGTAGGATCGTCACCCACACGGTCACATCATAATTCATCACAAGCTATCATCTGCGTACACTGTACATGATATCGTCTGTTCGGAGCCAGAAGGGCGTTAATTCATATACTTTAACACACAGTTAACGCCCTTCTGGCTCTCAACAGATGATATTTAACTCTCTAGGAACTTGTAAAGGGTGAAGTCCATACTCTTATTCATAAATCTTAAAGATACTTCATCTCTTTTGCAGACATACAATGAATTACACAAAACTTTGCACAAAGTTTAGTAGACATCTTGTAGATACTGCCTATGAAATTTCAAGATCAGAAGTTCTAGAACTCTTTTGTAAGAAATGAAAATCTTGCTTTTGTCAGAGGGAGCTATTCAGAAATCAACGCAACTATAAGTACTTGTAACGGTCAGATAGATAGATTTTAAAATTACGTGATTCTTTTGTTAGTCAAAAAAAGTGTTACCAAAATGTTGTCATTACTTAATAAATACTTAAAAGAAAATTATAATCTTTTTCACATCCGCACAAGTTTTCCAATTATAATTCTTTTGTAATTTTAATATCACATACTCAAACAATTTCAAAACTTAGGGCTGCAAAAGGGATGAAGTGCCTTTATCTCCTTTCCATCACAAATGAAGCACACTGCATGAAGACCGCTTTTGCTGATTTTTGTCAGAAGAACAATATTTGCCAGATTCTGGACATCTTTTCCTCCGAACAATTTCCTCCATTTCTTTCTATTGATCTTTGTATTCTAGTCATCGCGATAATCATCTATCCTGCTCAGTCTCCATTCCTTCTAGTTCTCTTTCTTCCTCTCTTTCTCTGTCCCACTCTGTGTGTCTCCATCTCCAAACAACTACAGAAATAAGTCTATCCTCCCGTCCTCTTTCTAACCTCTCTTCCTTGTTTAGGTCTACATGGATATATCCCCCCCCCCCCCCCAAACACACACACACACACACACACATGCACTCACTCAGTACTCTTTTTCTCTCATTTTCTCTCTCTCTCTCTCTAACCTTTCTATATTTATCTCTGTCTTTTCACCTCTACCAGTCCAGCAACAACTCTCGCAAGACCAAGGCTCATTTTCTCCTCCTGTTTACTCAGTCCGTGAAACGGTGCTTCTTCTTTCAATTCGGTTGCTAGGGTGCTATGCACTAATAAGCAGGCGTGAAGTGCGCCATCTTGACAGCGTTATAAGCTTGGGGCACCCACTCCTACCTCCTTGCTGTGCGTAGCCCTTCCAAACTTGTACCAAACATCCTACAAGTGTCCACATACAGACACGCAAGGCAATGCTTTAAATTATTTTTTTGATGTCGAAGGTCCTTTTTAACACATGATACTCTCTTTCTTTCTTTTTTTAATTAAGTGATCATTGATGTCATTTCCCCAAGGAGTAAAGATAAAGGAGTGAAGATAGAGTGAAGATAGAGTGAAAATAGAGTGAAAATAGAGTGAAAATAGAGTGAAAATTCACTCTTCTTTAATAGAGAGCACTAATATTCATTCAATAGCTACTCCTAAACAGGTGATCACTGACGTGGTTCCCAGGGAAGTGAAAACTTAGAGAAAATTCACTTTTTCTTTTAGAGAGAGAGTACGACCAAATCTGATACATATAACCATCATTTTCTCACCCTCCCAATCAGAAAAATAACAGTAGTTTTAAAGTTACTGGCTCTGATCCATAGTATAAACAAAATTTCCAATGAATATACACCCATCCTACCCAACAGAAGTATGATGTATTTTCAAAAGCATTGGGCAGGCTCACTTTCGCTCATCAATTATTCATTAAAGGTCAAGTTTCTGAAACATGTAACACAGAGCATCCACTAAAATCCTTGTAATATGATTTCACAAATGACCCCAAGCTCTTGTCCCGACCCTCCACAATTTTTGTGTTGTAATTTAGAAATATCTGCTACATGAAAATTTTGCACACATCTTTCAGGATTATTTCATAGTTTCTTTATATATATACATCTATACTGTTACCACGAAAATACCTGGTCCTTTCTGACTGAGTAAAATAGAAAATGAAAAACATTTCTCTGGGAGTGTGAAGGCACCTACATGTACGGAGATGTTTGGGTTGCAAGTGAGAACTGTCCGTGGGAACGCACCATCTGCTGATGATGTGAATGTGTCCCCAAGAAGTTCACCCAGGCACAATCACAAGGCTTCACAAGGTGAAAGTACATTTTCATTCTCTTCTTATTCATACTCACATGCAAAGCAGTTATTATCTGTCTGCTACTACCATCTGTTTTTTTTTCTAATTAGAAAGGGGGAAATTCACTCAGTGTCTCAGTAAATCATCCTTTTCTCTCTCTCTCTCTCTCTCTCTTGTAGTATACAATCATTATGATGTTTTTCAAGGTGTAAAATTATTTGGAGATTCATATTTTAATCTCACTCACGTATTCCATTCTCTTATAACCTCTTGAAATCAGAGTCTAATAGTACTCTGTAGATCATCTTTTCTTGTAGTACACATTATTATTTTTATGACTTTTTTTCAAGGAATAAACTTACCTGGTGATCTTTATTTCAAATTCTATCTCAATTAGATATTCTGTCTTCTTATAAGCCTTTGAAGTCAGAGCCATAGAATACTCTGGCTCAAATCCATGGGCATTGTATGCTAAATGGTATTTGAAATAAATCTGTTCAAAATGGTTTTGCAAAAAAAATTTGCTCAAAGTCAATTTCCTACACTAACCGTATTCATATCTTAACCCTAACCCCGACACTATACCTACATGTAATGCAACCCTAATTCTTAACCCTTCCATGACAGGAATTATTCAAGGGCTAGATTGATCACATTTTGTTCTTCAAATTGGCAACATTAATATTTTTCTTTTAGTGCTACATGGTTCTAATAAAATGTAACATTTCTTTGAAAATAATATACATAGTTAGAAACTTTGTCTAAAAGTTGAAAACATTGCCAATTTTGATCAAAAACAGTAGTTTTGAACATCTCATTGTGTTGCCAATTTAAGGATTTTGAAGTCATGCAACAAAAATGGACACAGTGTGTGAAGCAATCTTTGCTCATTGTAATCATGCATCTGGTATATTATTTAGAGCTCTGAATCAAAAGTTATTGAGTCAAATCAAAAAATATGGTCATCCTAACCCTAAGTCTCTACATTTAACTCTTTCAGTGCCGATGTCACATGTGACAGATAGACTTGTCATGTTCATTCACCAATTGCTCGACCACAAAAAAAGTATATGGTGGTCAATGTATATCAACACTTTTGAGCATAGATCAACCATTCTAAATATATAAGTATAATACAGGTATATACATGTATGCTATCATAGAAATTTCCAGACAAAAATTGCATATTTAAAAAGATATTACCTTATTTCAACATTAAACACATTATTAAAAATGAGAAACCAAAAATTAATGGACAAAACAGAAACTCAAATATAATTTTCAATAATTACCATGCATAAAGTTGGGTAAAGTAATAATGTTTGGTATTTAATTTTCTACAAAATTTGTACACAATATTTTGTGAAATAATAGATGGTTAATGAAGTGCAGATATTTGAAAAGTAAGCATTGATCAAATTTTGGTAAAATTTTGAAGAGAGCTAAACCCTTTGCACAGTAAGAGTTAAAAAAGAAAGTTTTTACATGCATCTATACATGTACATTACATGTATAACCCTTTTCCCAAGATCGCATGTCTGCAGGTTCTTATTGGGTGATTAAACAAACTCTCTCGCCGTTAATGCTACAGATCCTCAACCACCTTATCCAAGCCTCCAATCTTTACGCTAATAAGGCACCAGGCATGAACGCAACGTGAAAAGCATCCATCGCCAAATTTGAAGGGGCATTAATTGGCATTGTCGCACATGTGCTTTATTGCCCGGGCGCCAAATTACACGCCAAAATCAACGGTGTCCAAAACTCGTGCTCCAAACCGTTAACAATCGGCGTGGAAAGTAGGCTCCATCGGATCAATGAAGCATGCGGTTGAATATATTGTACTTGTTACTAAAGCCTAATTGATGCCCTGAATAGTCCCACAAGTATTGTGGGGGGATGGAAGGTTTTGCAAGGGATTTTAATAATCGTCATGAATATATTGGGAAGATACAAGCCCAGTGACATTAAAAAGTATCATTTGGGGATTAAATACAAGGAATGTAGGATACTGCTGGGAGAGTGTGAGCCAAATCCCCCCCCCCCCCCCCCCCCCCATTCCAAAAAAAAAAAAGAGAGAGAGAAATAGAGGTAATTCATAGGGCGCTAATACTGGAAATTTATAAGATACTCTAAAAGCACACAAGCCGCAGGGAATTTTAAAAGAATTGAATTGGGCTCTATAATGCTAGAAATCTATTGGATACTCTTATAAAGATTCACGCCAAATATAAACAAGGTCATTTTATTAAAGGGATTGAACATTAAGGATACAGCTTATTTTTTCATGAAGATGCAAAGTCAATATGAGAGATAATCTTAAGGGATCTACAATATCAGTTTACTCATGAATAGGTTTCTGGAGATGCAAGCCAAAAAAACATCTGAAAACATATTCATAATCCAGAAAAGAGATGGGAAAATATCAAAGGATAATGAAATTGGAGATTAGGATTGCAACTCATTTCTTCTGACCTAAATAATTAGTAAAAGAGCAAGTCTCGTCTTAAGATCTGTATTTCCAGAGAGAAACTGTATAAATCTCATTGAGACTTTTTCTCTTAATTCATCGATAGTTAAAAAAAGAATAATAAATAATTGAAATTGCAATAACGTGCTGAATAAAACTTATTCACTGAAAACCATGACACTAAGGCGCACATACTGGAAAAAAGCTTCAGAAAGGCCTTCAAAAACACATCTCTTTATAGCAGTTTGTAGTTGTAACGTTGTTTTTCTTGCTGTAAGTATTTTGAATTGTATGAATTTATTATTAGCGCTTTGGGCCTCATTTGGAAAAGCACAGTATAAGTAATAATAAAAATAAAAATAAAAATAATAAATTGAAAGCCTGTTCTGAGATACATCTGGGTGATCTCACCCCAGCTCCAAAACTGACGTACCAGAGAAAATACAAGTTAGCAGTCAGCCTTTGAGCTCTGAAAAACTCATAAAGAGTTCTGATTAAAACAAAAAAAAGGAAATTGTAATCTTATATATTTACAACAGCGTAACAAAAGAGCTCTTGTGAAAAAAAACAAACAACACTACTTTGTTTTAACACTGAAGTGTACATGCATAGTTCCTCCCCCCCCCCCCCCAAGAGTTTAACCCATTGCTCAAGAGAACCAAGAGGTCCGTGCATTACACCTATGAGAATGCGATAAGTCAATACTCAATGGGTTAAATGTAAAAAAAAAAAAAAAACATCTACTGTACCTTTCCATATGAAAAAGCATTCAAAGAATGGGATACCACTCAGAGCCATCTATACAGAGTTTGGCCAAATAAATTGACTCCAGTCAGTAACATTATGGCGCATGTTGCTTTGTCAGGCAAGCATGCAACAAGGAACACAGAGTTTGGCCAACCCGGCTCCAGTCGGCAAAAATATGGCGCATGTTTGTTAGGCAAGCCTGCAGCAAAGGAATATACATCATATTGTGCCCAGCTGAAACTTAATTGGCCAAACTCTTATACCATCACCCAAAGAAATAACATCTTTAACACCCGTCCTTTACAATGTCAACACATATGTCTACATTTATGCTAATACGGTCTATAGATATAGATCTGTCATTATTTCCTATTTACTATAAAAATCGAAAGCTTTTATTCCACAAACTACACATTTAGCCCTCCCCCCCCAAAAAAAAAAAAAAAAAATCAGCTTGGCACCTGTATACTACGTGAACACAGCCTAAAGTGAATACATGTACTTGTACATACTATTCAAGTGCTGCAACTCAGGCTAATCAAAGTCTGTGTTCATATGGACATACATGTATAAGTTTCAACCCTGGAACAATTGCTTGGTCCCTAGATGTCATTACGAGCATGCATGTCAATATAAAATACCTCTAAGAAAAAATATTACCATTTCTTATTTGAACCCGATATCAGTAGTAAAATCCCACCATTAATTGTGTATACTGCAACTCTACAGCTACATGTACCTGTATAATTACTAAATTTTGGGCTGTCAGACATGCATGTACATGTATACCACTGCCTGGAGAAATAATGTGTATCCCCTACACATCTTTTTCTACTATCTCTGTCTATTGTGCATAAATTTTAAAAAAAATTCAATGCCATACAGTCAAACCTGCTTTAGCGACCACCTGTATAGAAAGACCACCTGTCTATAAAGACAATTTTTGTTTCCCTTGTAAAGATTTTCTCATTAAAATGTGTATTAAAGGAACCTGTACATAAAGACCACCTGCTCTTAAAGACCGCTCATTATTGTAGAGGCTTAAATTGTAATAGATGCAGGGCTGATAGCAATTTTACAGAGAGAAGACTTCTATCCATGAATTCTATTTCCATTTTCAGCTTTTACATCAATTACATTCCCCTCAACAAAGCCCATAACCCCATGCAATACATCATTTGGTATTGTTTCCCATTTTCATGTATTCAATCTCTCTCTCTCTCTCTCTCTAAATCTTTAGATCCGTCTATAAGTCAAATTCTCTTTGTATAGGCATATTGTTCCAATTCGCCTTTCCGCAGGCTCCGACTCGCCTTAAAGTCGAATTTCTTTTGTGACGGAATAAACCGCATTGTTACGATTCGCCCTTTCGTAGAATATAAGGGTATATATATTGTATCACATTATATGTTCCCTTTATATATTATATATTATTGTTTGTTGTATATATATATATATATATATATGCGTTCAAATATCTCAGTTATCCTTATTGCTGTTTCTGTCCTACTCATGTAGATCTGAAGAAGGGCTAAGTGCCCGAAAGCTTATTAAAAGCGTGGTACCAACAGCTACGTCTGCAGGTGTACTTATTTTGTTGCCTCTATACAGTATATAGCTTTTCATTATTTGTTACATATATACCCTGCACAACCCACATGCATTATATTCATATGGTATTATTTCCCTTTTTATTTCATTCTACTTATCAACATTTTAACATGTACACAAGATTCCAGATATTTTTAATTAGTGCAATAACAAGCGATACCTATTGCTATTACCACATGTATATATGTAAGTGGAATAAACACCTACATGTATATCGTTTTTGTTTTGTAAAATAATGATTAGGAGCTGGGAATGACGACAATGAAATAGATATAGATAGAGCACTGCGATCTTTGAATTGGCCAAATGTACATGTATTTACCTATAAAATTGGCAATATTTAAAAAATAATAAGTTTTCCATCTAATATTTTCTAAAAAATATCATTTCAGGTACAATCCTTTCATAAGAATAGCATGAGAGGTTCCAAGAAAAGTTTAAGTGTTGCAAATTTTTAAAAAGAAACTGATCTATAAAACTTACTCTACTTCTGGGCTTGTGTCACTGCAGTCTTTTTCTTGGCCACACCACAACATTCCAAAGTTTATACCAAAATCCATCTC
This sequence comes from Heliocidaris erythrogramma, assembly GCA_025617745.1. NCBI lineage: Eukaryota > Metazoa > Echinodermata > Echinoidea > Camarodonta > Echinometridae > Heliocidaris > Heliocidaris erythrogramma. Next base: position 21,065,287 of record CM046873.1, on the reverse strand, counting down.
GGCTTCCCGAAGCGGCTCTCAAATTTAAAAGAATTTGATTCCAACAAGATGCAACACAGTTCCACTTTGCAGTTCTAAGCCACTATTCCAGCTATATGTGTATGGACATCATAAGCTGAACTTGAAATCTAGGGTCAGCACAATGCGACAAGTTGTTGACATAAACTTTGTCTCCTGTTTGGTTTTACGTTTTGTCTGCCAGTGATGCTATTTTGTTCATTAAAGCTTAAGGACTTGATTAGATGTTCTTCAGAACAGAGCCAAAAATAGAAATTTTAAATGACACATCCCACCTGAATGAAAAAAAAAATGTGTTTTTTCTTTAGTAAACAGATTGATTCAAGTGTTGTCCATTGGGCAGCCAAAAATAGACAACTCTAATGACATAGTCCATTGGAATGTAGATAAAACATCATTAAGAAGTCATATAGAATATCTTGTTTACAGATCTTAACCCATAGACTATGGGAACCGGGTGGCTCCTGTATAAAGTCTAAGAGAGTTAAAGAATTCAGTAGTCAACGGGTTAATGCACATTTCATAAATCCAACCGTGCTTGCTTTAAATCCTCAGGATTTGTTTATTCCGCAGGATTTATTAATTCCTCAAAGTGTGCGATAGATGTATCCGTCTTTCAAAATCGATTTGTTTTCTACTGAACGGAGAAGAGATCCTTATAAGTAATGAATAAGGCACAGATGCAACAAAATGTCCTTGCATACATCCATTTGTCTTATCCACCTTATTCCTGGAACGGTGTTACCTTTGCCTTATCAAATCCTGCCACGTGAAATAGAAAGAAAAATGTCACACATGGGCCACCCTTACTGACGATTGCATCTTCACTTTTATCAAGTAGATTCCACTGTCGTATTCAACGTCAATCCTCCTAGGATTCTCCAAATTGGCATATTCCACAAGCATGTGGATCCACCATTCATACCCATGCTATGTAACATGAAAAATCACTGAAGAATATATACACCATACTATCACAAAAAGATCACATTAATTTGGAGTCTCCTTGCAAATCATTCCGCAACCACCAAATTCTCAGTGGGAACATCCGTGTGTAAACACGATCTGGCATATTTCTCCAATTACAGTAACACCACTTGGCGTTCGTCTCGCATGCTCCTATATTGATTCCTGGTGCTCAAATCGAATTGGACAAGTCGCATCTCCAGTGGCTGCCAAGCCTTGGTACCCTATAATGAGCATTCCTGCTTTCCTAACAATCCTATTTGCAGATCATCAGCCCGTCCATCAGCATAATTTTTTACAGGAAAAACTTGGCAGGATAAAAGGGAACTCCCAAAAGCAACAGAGAGAGCAGAAAACGAGCAACGGTTATGGGAGTAAATTATGTCAGGATTACAAAAAGGAGACTCGCAAATGCAGTAGATAGGAAGCAGGGAAAGATTTTTAAAGGGGAAAAATCCCTGTCAGGATTAAAGGAGAGTTACAAATGTAGTAAAGAGGATAAGAAAATTGGCAAGATTTAAAAGGAAAACGATCAGGATTAAAGAGGACTCACAAAGTTCAGCAGAGAGGAGAAAGCAACCAAGAGTTCAGAAGAACAACTGTTAGGGGATGAAAAGGAGACTTCCAAATCCAAAAGCAGATTGTTGTATTAAGAAGGGAGTTCCCTAAAGTCCCTTAAAATAATGAGGTAAACCTCAAAAAGCACTTCCGAGTTTGATAATGAGAGAAGAAAACCTGGCCGGCAAAACCAAAACTGCAGGGTAAATACAAAATGTCTTGCAACTTCTGCTCACATCAGAGCACTGATCTTGAAGTGAATCGAAGTAGACACTTTGAAGAGTTCCACTATGTACAGAAACCAAAGGTAAGTGTATTCAAATGATTGTTTCCAGTATCCACAGTACATGAACTTGTCTATCATTTAGTCCTTTTCCCTTTCTGTTTGACCACAACAAAACTCCTGAGGACATCCACTTGGAGTAAGGGAAATATGAAGATTGAAGGTCAATATATTTCTTCTTTAAAACAACTGATAAGATGAGTTGTTTTCTACTAGAGTGTCCTATATTATAAACAATGGGGATTTTAATACCTCACAAATTTAATGTCTCCCTTTAACAGAGTGTAGAAACTGTGATTCTAATGAAAAAAAAATGTCAGTTCTAATAAAAGAATATTGCTGTCTACTGTGTTTTCCTCTGGATTGAAATCATTCCACTTCCTTTTTAATCTGATTGATATGAAGTTTGATGACAGTATTTTCTAAATATTGATTGTCCTCAATCAATAAAATCCGTTCATCTGCCTACTTTTGAAGCACAAGGAATCAAAACAATTTGGTATGTCCACATCTTAATTAGATCCCACTTTCTGTTTAGTCTGGTCGTTTCCATTTCATTAAGAACAGTTTTGTCAAAAAAAATATTTTCTTCAATCAATAAGGAGCTATTCAACTATTAAATCACACAAGGTATCAAATCAGATATTTCAATGCGACTGCTCCATGCAGTATTTGATAGCTATGTTCATATCTTGGTTAGATCTCAACAAACTTATCAAAAAGTCATCAACAAGAAAACCTTGGAGACATCCTTGGCTATGAGAGACATTACTATTAAAGCTCCGAGTTAGATAATTGACACAAGTGTGCATGTACCTTGCACCCTCTCCTAGATTATCACTCATTTTCGCTTCATGAGAACTGGGAAGAAGTGTTTCGAACAAGGATAACACTCGCTGTAAAGCTTTCACAATTTCAAACACACTAAAAAGTGGTGATCCTCAAGTTCCACTGCATGGATGTACATGTACATGTAGTCAATATGAAAGAACAATTTTTCTTACTATCCTGTAATACACTGTATTCTTTTGAGACTGCTTCAATGATCTCCAGACACTTGGCTATAATATCCAAGAGGTTCAATCTTAGAGTTCCAACCATTCAGTTTACAGGATAATTTTGAGAGACTTTTACCTCACAGCAAACTGTCTACAATTGATGCTTCGACCACGCTGCAAGGTTACACCGGATTCACAAGACATGGGTTTTTACCACACTCTCCTGGCTTTCGACAACGAAAATTCAGACTGAGGCAACCTTGCCAAGCAGAGGGTGTGTGCAAAAGTTCATACACCACCAAATGCAAAACACTACCGGTTCCTCTATGCTTGCATGTACATGTACATGTTACTCACTGGGTCCAAATTCTGCACGATGGCCTTTGCGAGTTATCAGGAATTCTCATTGACTTACAATATATATACATGTATGGAATACTCGTCACTCTCTCACACAATAACGCAGGATTCTTATTTAACCCAACATGGAGTCAACCACCAGCGATGTCGCGGAAGCTCAACAAAACAGGGCCAGTAAGGATTTCACCAGACATGCAGGCCACAGAGAGTTAATCCACTTCACTCAAGCAATCACAACTGCAAACCTCGTTTGAAGACATCACTGATGAAAGAACTGTTTTTTGGTCTAGATGTTGAGTTGTGAGGTATTCCTACTTTCGTCTGTGCACTGTGCTAATGGAGTTTCATTGCATAATAGAGAGAGACAAAAGCAGCATTGAATGATCATACACATGACGCCATTAAAAAACGATCATTCCCGAAGGTACCCAAGGAAGCATCTGTTTCAACCAACATCTGTTCCTTCGCTTAAGCCAAATGTACACAATATCATCCAGAAACTTCCACAGGACACGGGAGACACCGGAAAACGACGGTGGGCAAAAAAAAATTGCCGAATAATGAGCCAAGCTGAAGTGAGCTTCAAACTCAACAAGCTGTCAACGAGGGCCTAATTGCCACAGAGTATGAGCTAATATTGCCACTTAAAAATTCAATTAGGCAGCCTCTCTAACCATAAACGGGCCGATAATTAGGACAAATCTATAGACCGAGAGTTATAGCTCGGCCTATATCAATGTGGCTAGCAGTACAGTTACATGCACATTTTATGTGGGGGGAAAACTGTTTGCGTATGCAGTCAGAACAAACAAAATGCTGGAAAATGTCAAGCTCGGGCCCTGGAGAACATGTTTTCGTAATTAAAAACAAACTAAGGAGTGACTGGCCTGGTGCACTATTGCAAAAGATGTAACGTATAAATGCAACCCATCTGTCTAAAAATCGATGAGGTGCGCTCTGGAAGCACTGCAATTAAAAAGCTTCATTTGAGGTGGAGTTTATTATAAAGAAACAAGCCTAAGTTGATTTAACTTGTATTATCATATTCTGAATTTTTCAATACCTCTGTCATTCATGTTTAACTAATTTTCATTTTGGGGACATGAAGTCTCTGTATTATTTCCTTCATCTCCCTGCATAACCCCACACTTCTATCCCCCCCCCCCCCTTCTCTCTTTCTCTCTCTATCTCTCCATCTCTCTCTCAAGATCTATCTCTCTCCCCTCCCTCTCTCATTCTTCCTCTAACACCACAATGACTTCAATGAATGAAAATCTCAAGACATGCAAGGAAGAAATGCCAAAGTTTTGATCCCATCTACATGTGCATATACAAGAAAATGTGAACTTCTACTTTTCCTTGTGAGTATACTGTTGAGGTGCTAAAGATGGCAAACAAGTAACTTCATCCTACACACATAGTACAGCAGCCTTTCCCATCCATGTGGACTCAGATCAGTGGATAAGAATTAGTCTTGTTTCCCAGTGATATTACTTTGTCTTTACTTTAGTTTGCAAGCACAAACCCTTAGTCAGTCGAAACATGCAAGAGAGGGTCTGAACTGAGACTACCATAGGCCCTGTAATATCTGTGCAGTAGGATCCTGGGTTTGGCTTCTCTCAAGACAGAATGATTTTCTAATAAAGTGTCAAATTAGGGTCTGACCTTGCAGACTACTTTTTCTTCTTCACAAGGGATTAGAGAGAGTCTGATGTAAAGACTGACTTCTACTATCCCACTAGCCCAAATTCACAAGGATGGTTAAAACTAAACCACCTATTTTCCATATGAGCAAAAATTGAAGGAGAAAACATCTAGACAAAAAACCCTGTTTATTTGTTAGTAAACTACATTTAAGGACCAACAACAAAGTTGTTATGGTATGTCTTAGAAAGTAAAGGCAAGCAAAAAGAAATATTCTGCATTTTGAACGTATTCTGAAACTTTTTTTTTGTTACTGGGGTTTCTTATTTTCCCCATTTGGAGACTCATGAGGGGAAAAAGGTAGTTTTGTATACAACTGTACAAACAAAAGTTTCTACCTCTCTATTCTCTCATTCATCCTTCTTTTCCTCTCCCTTCCTTCCTAAACCCCCCCCCCCCTCATAAACTCCCCTCCCAAACTTCCCTCCCCAAACCCCCTCCCAAACTCCCCTCCCAAACTCTCCTCCCCAAATCCCTTTTCCCTCCCCATATCCCAATCCCCTCCTCCAATCCCCTCCCAACCTCCTTTCCCAACCTCGCCTCCCAACCTCCCTTCCCCTCTCACCTTTTATCCCCCAACACCCACAAAAAACAAAAACCCTCGCAAATCAACGAAATACATCTCGTCCCCATCATATGCCCTCACCAATGAATATTTCAGTACTATGAGTTCACTATAGACTACCCAGTCAGCTTCACGCTATGACGGTATTAAAGCCCGCGATCGTTAATAATTAAAAGCTCATCTCGTGGAAAATATTCAATATTTAGTCTCCCGGTTCAGCGCATAGGAAAATCGGAATTACGCCATCACGCATTACCTACCTAGGCAAATTTGGCTTGCATGAGTAAGACCATGGCTTGTGGATACGTTGATATTGAATTAAATAGAGTGCGAGTGCTGATTAAGGTGAGAAAATAATTTGTGAGGTTTCTCCGCATTCATAATCCAGAGAAGACAATGTAAAGAAAGTAATATGAAAAGGGGATCGTTTTTTAATCCTGCATATAGAGATTCCAATGTCAGGCGTAGTTTCTTTCAGCCTTATCTCAAAGATGAAATTGCTTCTCAGCTTGCATTTCCAATCTAATCAAATCCAGAAAGCAATTGGTACAATACCTATTCCTTGCATTTACAAATCTTTTACAATTTCCTCTACTCAATACATCAACCCCTTAATAATATTATACTATTAATACATGGTTGGGAGTGCGTTGGTGCGATCTGGCAACACAAAGGTTTTTATCGTGGTGTACTATACGCACGAGGCGCAAGCCGAGTGTGTTGGACACCACGATAAGTGCGTGTTGCCAGATCGCACTAATGCACGAACTCATAACCATGTATTAATAGTTTTATCAAACGGGTCGGCAATATTATAAAGTCTATAAAAATGTTTACGAACCCCATAGAAACGCCAAGAGTCGCACAGTCATGGAGGCTGCCATTTGCTTTCCTCGACTGGATGACATTACATAAGCGCCGCTAACAAAAGTCATGCGCGTTTCAGTGCGCGCATGTAATCCCTGCGCTAAAATGACAATTAAACTATGCGATTTCATTGCGTTTGAAGTTTGCACGCACCAGAGGTACGCGTACGCGCAGCTCAGGCGTGCGTTAGTACCTTTTGCCGTGCGTTAGTACTTTTTTTTTGCATGGTCACGTGGTGTTATTTGACCAATCAGGATGGCTACATTCTTGAACCAAAGATAAAGTTCTATACATGTATGTTGAAAAAACTCAAATCAAAGAATGGTTTGGAATATAGTACCAATTTGAAGGGAAAGTGATTTCTATAGCTGGACAGTTTTCTTCCTCATACACTCTTCACTTGAAGCTAATTGATCAAAATTACTTTTTAGTTTTAAAGCATCGATCTTTAGCCATGTGATTGCAGGGCCCTCAGGGAGAACAGTATATAATACTGATGAGGCTACCCTGGGTAAACAAGACATGTTATTATTATTATATTATTATAGCCACACCAAAGTATATTTTCATTCCAGCTCAACCAACCAATAGTGTATGTTGCTTTTCAGATGCAATATTCGATCTGCTAACAGGTTGGAACTATTTGTTGGGGGGGACAACAGTTTTTGCTTTTGGACCATCTATTTGAATTAAGAAAATACATTTTCAATGAAACTATCACCTTGATCAACAATGCGTCCTACGTTTCAGACAGAACAAACAATTTGTCACGAGGTCAAAATTTCCAGAAACTGGAAACGGTGAGTAAATCAATGTCTGAACCTTGAAGAAATACTCAACTGGAAACTGAATAATTGATCAAAAGAAATCTATTTAATCATCTGATGATCCTCGATCAAGGCCACTTTCTCAGAGGGTTCCTCAGCTGTCGAATATCGATCGGATTAAAGGCAAAGTTAAGTTATTTCAATGAAAATATTCTGTGTACAGTTGGTACATCTAAATGTACATGTATGTATAAAATAGACTTTTAAAACATTACTTGGCATTCTATGGGTTAAATAGTTAATAAGTATGAAGAAAATAAACGGAAACATAAATACCCTATGTAGAGAATTTATGTCTAACTTGAGTTTACTGTACACAGGGTTTTCATGTTATCCTTTATTTTCGTCATACTTCTATTAAAAACCTTCTCCGCACTTGGGTTTCTTGTGCCCCATGTTCTATGCGAGTGCGTTCAGCAAGGGTGCACACAAAACACTGAGCAACACTTTGATTCTGTGCAAGAGATTTTTTTGTGATCCTTTATTTTCTTCCTACTCTAATAGAATGTTGGCCATTTCTTCTTCTTTTCTTTTTTCATTGGTGTATACATACATGTACATGTACATGTAGCTGTACACAATTAATTTCTGGGGTTGTTGGGTCCCCTTCTACTGTAATTTTCACTTACAAAGTACATGTAAATAGTTCTGGTGATAGACAATCACAGATCTACATTGTGTTTCTTTACAACTACATGTATAAACACCACCATACCTTAAACTTGATTGATGAACAAACACTGGTGATTGGTTCCTCCCGGCATTCTTTGCTCCCCTCTCTCCTAACGACGCCGAACGGTTCAAGATGGGCCATTTCTGTTCCTGGTCCGAGTTCCTGAAGCCCGTCGTCACGTCATCGTCGTCGTAGTCTGGCTTGGATCCCCCAAAGCAGTAGCACATTCCACAGACGAAAGTGGCTAGGACTAAGACTACCAGAGAGGCTGCTGACGTGAGTAAGACTACGACTTGGTGGATGACTATCGAGAGAGAAAAAATATGAATACAGAACGTTTGGTATTATTGCTTGGTGAATATTACTGTATTATATGGCTAGGACTAATTAAGAGACTAATACGGAGGTTGCTGAGGTGAGCAAGACTACAACTTGGTGGATGACTTTTGAGAGGGGAAAAATGATTAGAATGATCTTTTAATTCACTCAGACAATAAACGAACAAACAAAAACATGTCTCCAGAAAACACAAAGGATTGATAAAATACTGTATAAGCTGTTATTTTCGCGAGGGTTTTATTTTCGCGAATTTCGCGAATGAAAGATCACCCGCGAATTTAACAACACGCGAAAATATTCTCATATGAACATGCAACATTACGAGAGCACATTTTTACAAGGCGAACAATACAGTGCTGTACTATTAGTAGTACAAACCATGCGTTGTCGCTTCGCGATCCCCTAGCATGCCTAGCTAGCTAGCCCTAACAATTGCTTGCTCAGATTTTTTTGGCCCCATTACAATTCCCGCGCCCGCGATGTGTAAATGTATTCGCTTTTTCCACTTTCAGATGGGGAATATCAACTCTGTTTAGGTTATTTATTCCTTCATGACTTTCCCTAGATCTGTTGTGTGGTGGTGAACGCGAATTTAACAACACGCGAATATGTGGCAGAGGTCGCCATTCGCGAAAATATCTGTACGCGAAAATATCAGCTTATACAGTACATGACAGTCTTGTTTCTCAAACAATAACACAAAAAATGAATGGCTGTATCGTATTGAACAAAACAAATACGTGAAAGAATGTCTCAAATCGAAAGCTAGCAGATTCCACAGATGAAAGTGGCTAGGAGTATAACTGCCGGAAAGGCTGTCAAATTGACTAAGACTATGACTTAGCGAATGACTGCTGAGAGAAAGAAGAATTTAGAACGAATGGGCTTAGGGCTTTTTAGTGAATAACTGTATTATATTTATATAAAGTCAATAAATATTTCAAATCAAAGAGTAGCACATGCAACAGACTAAAGTGGCTAGGACAAGTCAGACTTCATGTACCACAGAGAGGCTGCTGAGGTGAGCTAGACTACAACTTGGCGAATGACTGTTGACTGAAACAAATTATAACAGAAGGAATTGGTTAAAGAGAAGATTGAATTCTGGAAAAGGTAAAAAATAATTTGTGAGTTTTCTCATACTTTTTATGTAATAGTTTGGAAGATTATCATAGTAGAAATGTCCCCTGAAAAGGATTGCTCTTAAAATGCCTGCACATTCATAATATGACAAGAAACAGTTGAAATGTTCAGGCCAAACATTGGTGTGTAGTCCCATATATACACATTTCTGTGTGCAGTGCATGTGACTCTCAGCAGGGTTGAGATAATTTCTTATCATTTTGGTGAATCCAAAACCTTAAAGCATACACAAATTATTACATGTATATGTGCTATATTATCAACCTTTCCCAATGGCTTTGAGACAAGTTTTTTGGGGGTTTTTTTACAATTTAATCTCATGACCAGAACACAACTTTACCTTTAAGACCATGACTTGGTGGAAGACTGTTTAATTAAAGTCATTGTAAACAGAAAGATTTGTTTAAGGCTGCAGACTTCATGAATGGCTGTAAATAGAACTAATCTTTAACACAAAGAATGACTCAATTTAAAGGGCAATCCAACCATTGTGACAAGATGATTTGTGTGAAAGCAGAAAAATGAGCGAAACAGGATGGTGAAAGTTACATGTACATGTACATGTAGAAAGAAGTTTGACAAAGAATGAGAAAGTTATGAATGTTTGAAAAATAAGATCACTACATCTACAATGTACATGTATGTGAATCTCAAATTGGCAATTTGGTGAATCAATTGTTATGTATTCCTTTCTTTAATCTTGTCATACACTAAAATATCATTAAATTCTGGTTTACTCCAAAGCACCTTTTCCCTTGGGGCATTTACTCAAAATATACTGTAGATATGACAATCAGTGGGGAAATGGAGGATTTTCTTTCCTCCTCCCTTTTTGCTTTTAAATCCTTTCTTTTTTTTTTCTTTTTTTTTAATTAGGATAGGGATACTACTTCCAACAACAGTTTGGATAGTGGAATCCCACAATATCCCTTGCAAACAAATCAATTGCATGTGTTTCATTTCTGGTAAATTCAACTGAGGACCTTGTGGCAGATTAGCCTCAGTGCTATCCGATAAAGTCTATGTGTGCATTACTTAATGTACATGTACATGTACAATATGTACTAGCAACTATAGCAAACTGTAAACGACTTTAATACTGGCATAATAGTTTTCACATTGGTCACAGATGACTACCCAAGTAATTGACATTGTCCCAGAAACCCGATTCCATGAAAGATTTATTGATTTCTCAGTTTCCTCCCTGGACGCTCATTAATTAAAATTTATGGACAATAAAAAAATGAGTAAATATAGGGCACAATACCCCGAGACGATCAGAGTCTATGACAATAAGACTCGCTTTGGTCCAAAATCAATTGCACAAATAGAGGTTACAATTCTACATAATTTAAAGTGATGTAGTTTCATACACCATGGAGCCGACAATTTAAATAGTATGTAGGCCTACTATACAGCTTGATCTCTGACTATCTCGCTCTGAACTCTGAAAGTGGAAAAAAACGCATTTCTGTCATTTCTTTGTAATCATCCTAGAAGGCTTTTAATTACACTGTATATCAAGCAATATTGTACTTGAATGAGTTTATCAATTCGTTACTGTTTTCACGAAGTGACGGCTGAGCGCGCAAATAAAAGAAAGTTAGTTTTGAATAAATCGCTTTCAAAGGTTTAAACCATAATCTCAACCTCTTTAATGTATGAAGGGTGAATAAATTTTATATCCTGGGATAGATCATATTTCAATGTTTAGTTTTATTTCAATTATTTGCATATTTTTTTTATATTGGGAGGGGGGATGAGCTGTAAACAACCGTCATTTCGTGTACATACAAATTCAAGAAAACGCTTTGATTTTGTTTTCACGATGCGACGGCTCTCAGCCGCACATGTGTAAAACATATGGGACTTGATGACCGCGCATTTAAGCGTCATTGCGCGTAAACACAAATTCAAATCAACAACGCGCTGTTTTTTTGTTTTCACGAAGTGACGGGTCTCAGCCGCGCACGTAAAACAAACGGGACGGCTGTAAGCCATCACTTCGTGAAAACAGAAAATCCTTTTCCTAGGTATTTTCTTGTTGACGTTACTGCCATAGTTACATAATTAGACATTATTATGATCTGAAACTTTGTGAGGTTCAAGATGTTAGTGAATGATGTCAAAAAAATATGCGCTTTTCCTCACTCCCACAGTAACGAATTCACAGTGAGTTATATGCAAAAAATAATGATTTTCTTTTAGCGATCAATTTCTGTACTTTCATTTTCTATTGGGTGCTCAATTATTTCAAGAAACATAGTATTGCACAATCCTGACTAAAATAAATTGATTTCCTTTGTGTTTATTAACAATATTGGCTACATTACACCTGGGTATTGTTTCAGGAAACGATCAAAGTACATGCACAAGTTCCCTGATATCCCACTGAAACAACAAGTGCTTCAATGGGATGTTGGTGATCTTGTGATGTACTTATGTTGTAATAGTGTTTTACTAACCTTTCGCGTGAATTTAGTGAAAATTCAGCACCTTTTTCACACTTTTTGATGTTTTGTGGAATCCAGGTCAATCAAATGACAAAATAACTCTCTAATTCCATTCCCTATATATTAATATTACTCAGAAAAGCTATTTTCCTTATACCTGCAACTAGACACTTCAGGCATTACAAAAAAACTTGATTCCAAAAATTTTCGACTAGACTAATTATGGGTGTGTATCATCTCAGCTGATGCCTAATTGTTTGGAGCACTGCTTTTATAAACATGCATACACATGTAGGCCTCCATGTAATTAGGTGGTCTGTCGTAGTCGACAGACCACCTCTTAATTTCGTCAGAATTTTCTTTATTATTATTATTTATTTATTTATTTTTATTTTTCCACCACTTTCTTGTTACCATGATTCCTCAATATCGGCTGAGTCAATTTTTATCAAAATCTCTACAGTCATGAGGACATATCAGATCAAGCTTGGGTAACTATTTCAAGGTCATCAGGTCATCGTGACGTCATCCAGGCGCCATTTTGTGAAATCACATTATCAATCATATCTTCATAACGAGTCATCAAAAATAAACCATATTTGACACACATGAACTTCAGGTCAAGGGTCAACATAAAATGTCATCAAAATCCGCGCGCACATCATGACGCGCACGTACGCGCGCGTCAAAATTTAAAATTGCTCAAAATCACTTTTTAATCAAATTAGAGTATGGTTCATGACATTTAAGCATTTTAAAATTTTCTGTCCGTGCGCGTCCGCGCGCGCGTTATGCGCGCACACAGCGCGTAGAGAACGTAAAAACGCCGTTTTTTCGCATGTTTCATCTTCCTGATAATATTCTTGACAATTTCCAACTATTTACAGTCATTATCGACCTTCCATAATGTCGTACGCGCGCGTCAAACTTTCAAATTTGTGCGCACGTCAAAGGGCATTCTAATGCAAAAAGTGGTAAAAACATGCCCATCTAGAATTTGCCATAGCTCCTCAGAAGGGGCGGAAACCCCCCAATTTCTTTACATATTCTGAAAACCTGTGAGTTGTAGATATGAATTCATGTAGAATTTTTTCCGATCTCATGTTCTAACGTCATCATATTTGCATATGAACTCAAAAAAATGATTTTGAAAAAAATGACGTCATCATTTTTGTATTCATTTGCTAATATTTCAGTAATAGGTAGTCGATTTTCTTCCAAATTTTGATATGTTATAGCTGACACAATTCTCTACCAGATCAGTCACCACCATTTTTCATTTTGATGACGTCATCACACTGAAATTTTCAATTAAAGACAACATGTCAGAATTTTCCCTATTTGCGTGTTATGTCTATGGAAGATGATTTTTTTTCGAATCATGAATCTACATGACATCGTTCTCTGAGCAGTATCTCAGTTATTTTTGGTCTATTTTCTTCCAGATTTTAATATGTTGTAGCTGAGACTATAAGCTTTCATTAGTAAGCCCTCCAATTTTTGATCAGATGTCGGGATCATGCCCAATTTTTCAGTACAAAATGTGATTTGAGAATCCCGTTTTCGTTTACGTGCTATCTCTATGGGAAATATTCTGGTCTATCGGTAAAGCACATGACTACCATGGTCAAGGTACCTGGTTCGATCCCCGGGGCCGATTTTTTTTTTTTTTTTTTTTGGCTTCTTTTTGCCTGTCATTTTACCATCCTCTTCGACTATTGTAACATAAAAAAATCACAAATCATGTAATAAACTGCCTTATTTTCCATATTATGTCTATTAGAAAGTAGTGTGCAGTAGTTTGTGTACAACCCTATGGAAATTGTGATTTCCTGTCCTGTATTAGAGCTATGGGGTTAATCTCCCAAGTATCCTGTATCATCATCATTATTATCATCACCGTCATGATCATCATCGCTATTATTATATCATCGCCATCATCATTATATCATTATAATCATCATAATCACCATTATCATCATCACCATAATCATTTTACAATGACCGTTTCACATTTTGCTACATTCCTGTCCTGAAGAATCATCTCCATTCATGGCATTCTTGACATCCTATCTTCAGTTTAGTATTTTCCCATTATTATGATCATCCTGATTACAATCATGATCGTACAAATTGAAAGACAGACCACCTAATTCGTCCTCATGACGAATTCAATTCTAGTTTATGTTTTGCTTTTGTTCCAACTAATTATTTTCTCACATCAAATGCCAGTACGCTACTGCAGCAAAATTAATACCCTTGGTATGCTTTACAGACCTTCCTCTACCAATAAATGATTGTCCTACATGTACATTTATCCTGGTTCCAAGGTTTATATCATCAATTGTCTTTTTCCTAAGCTGCGTATTTCACATGGTACCTGATTAGATTCATTTCTAGTATTTAACCCATAGCAGTTCAGAGTTTTCTCATGGTCTAAATTAATCAGTTTTCCCTCTTCAAATTGGCAACAACTATTCTTATTATCCACTCATACATATATACAGGTTTGACTGTAGTTTGAAAAAAAAAAATTTAATTAATGATCCAATGTGAATGAAGGTTGCAAAATGCAACAGAAAATTTGCCAATTGGTAGACAAATTCATAGATTATATATTTTACACCACATTGCCAATCTAGAGATTTTAATGATTGGTTACAATTAATTTGCTCTTATTCATGAACGGCACAATGTACTGCGTCTCCTATATGCCTCCAACTAAATTTAGTTAATGGCTCAAACTGTTCTTGAAATATTGTGATAACCAGAATAAAAAGCCTCTAGTTACAAGTTAATTGACCTCTTTGACATTTGAAAGTACACCTTATAATAAACCCAAAAGTCTGATCACTTTATCTCCTCCTAGTCATGAATACAAAATAGTTGAGATTTGGTGAAAAAAAGGTAAAAAATCATTAATTTCACATACACCTGTATAATGACCTCCATGACCTGTCAACTTTGACCTACATGTACATGTACGTGAACAAAAAGAACAAATAATTTGTGTGCCTATAGCTAGAAAGTATAGAATCATCCTCAAAGAATTTTACCTGGCATTCTATTGGTCAACAGTTAATAAGGAGTATGAACACAAGAAAGGATAGCATGAAAATGAACCATAGAGTGGAAAATGTGCACTGCAATGTGCAGAATCGCAAATGAATCCAGTGACCAGGGTAATATTTGCTGTAAGCACTTTGGTCGGTTACATTGTAACTGGTACGGCGCTGCGAAGAAACAGCCATTATCATTATTATTATTATGAAGACACAATATCTTCTAATAAAGTGTCAAATTAGGGTCTGTGCTTGCAGACTACTGTACAACTGAGCCAATATGCCTCCTTATACGATTTTAGTCTACTTCTGCTCAAGGTGCATTCACCACCTAACATGTTGCCGCTATACATGTATCCACCTTCTGGCCTCCGAGGCCGAAAGCTCACGTCCGATAAATTAATAACTAATATTCCCATCCACATGTACATGTACTTCACACCCACACCAAAAAGTACTCCAAGGAGATGGGAGTCTACATACAAGCAACCGGTGGACTACAATACAACTGTATACTGTAGGTCAATATCCGAGGGACATGGTAATTGAGGATAGACCCGTTCTCGTTACAAGGGATAATGCGATCTAGCGTGCGCTAGATCGCGCCACCGCTAATTTCAGAACAGTCCACGGCGATCCCAACCTGGACCAACTCTGGGGCGTAGATGTAGTCCATGAGAGACAGCTAGCGCCTAGAGCGTGCCTTTTCGCATTTGACTGTGCAGTAGTGCTGGGACTAAAAACCGGGTACCCGGGTCCCGCCCGAGAGCATCGGGTCCCGGGTCAAAATATTACATGCCCGTTTCCCGAAAATAAGTATTTAATGATTACTCATGTATGTAACATGACAAGGCGGTAGATAACGTCGACCAGCCATTCAATATCTACATGTAAATATCCATGTAGCGCCCCACTGCAGTGATGCTCTCTGAGTTTTTCCCAGTGTTAATAGCTTCTTAAGGGTAAATATAAGCTTGTAATTTGTGTTATATGATTTTCGGGTAACCGGGAACCCGCCCGAAAAATTGTCGGGTTCCCGAATTGAAAAAATACCCGAAACTCCCACCCCTACTGTGTAGTGAGTGCTATTCGCGCTACCCTATGCAGATGTGAACCTGCGGCATGCCAGTGGACCTCTTAAGGCGCGCTCCACGATAACGCGATCCACTTTCCAATCTCGTAATGAGAACGGGGGTCTTGGTTTGAACCCGAGACCCAACAGTTATGAGACCAGTGTCAGAGCACTGCTCTACCACTGGGCCTTCTCATGTACAAATTATGTAGGTCTACCTCCCATATTGCAGTGGATTTGTTCCTACCCTCTGGCCTCCTGGACCTACATTGCATAAAGATCTCGTCCCATGAATTAATAACTATATTCCCATCTACTTCACACCCACACCAGAGACTGCTCCCAGGAAATGGTTCCAGGCATCATGAATAATGATTGCCATGCCAACCACATTAGAACCCATTACCTAGGCTAAGGGCTATATCCTTGAGATTGATACATATGTATGCATGTGAACATCCTTGACATTACAATGCATGTAGTCTCTGATGTAATGCTTAAATGGCCTTGAATTCATTCCACATGCCCGATGGTAAATATTTTACACAAAAATGTATTTTGCTGCAGTGCAGATATAATAGAGAATGGGCTACCACTTTTCTTTCATTTTTGTGCAAGCTTGCTACGAGCTTGCGGCACAACTTCGCAAATATGTCGTCATTTTTAAAGCCCGTTTTAAGCTTGCCGCAAGCTAATTTTCTGAAAATAAATTTGTATAGGGGATCTTTATGAGAGTAATCCCAGGCATTAATATTCAATGGGTTTTAATACCAGTTATCACCAATTTACAATAAACCAACAAAAGTTCATTCAAAACCGCAGTAATCAATGGGATATTTTTTTGTAAATAATCTAGAGCTTATGTAATAAATTTTGTCATTTATGGATCTCATATTAAAACCTATTGTTTATTGTTAGCTGTTAAAAAAATTCAATATACCATGAAATATCCATACAGTTCATGTATTAATACAGAAAAATAATTCATCATTTTTTAATTATCACTGATGGGAGTGGGGATGGGGGTGTGCATTCATTATGTTCAGCTACGTTCGCACAGATTCATAGTTTTGAAGGCTCAAAACAACGACAACGAGAGTTCACACGGGACTGAAACAACGACTGCTCGAAGTTATGAAACTAGAAGCCAAGCACGCAGTCGTCGTCGTTAAAACCAAGGCACATAACTTTGAGTGAGGACCCTGCGCTGCTTGTGTTTCAAAACTTTGAGTGGACGTAACAAAACCACGAGTGCCTCCGGCACAGTTGGTATAACTTGAAGTTCCAAAACCATAAGCTAAACTTTAAAGTTTTGGGACTGTCGTGTGAACCTTACTGTTGTCTCTATTCAGGCCAGTGTAAACTTCCACACGACCATTGAACGACCATTGAACGTGTCAGCTTTGTATACATGTATTAAAGCTTTTAATAGATACAATGTTCACGTATAAGAGCTTTGGGAGAAAAAAATAAATAGTTTAATGTATGAAATATTCTCAAATTTCCAGCGGCAGAGCTTGCATGACCTCCAAAGTATTCCACATGCCCAACTGTTATAACAATTAGGCCTATTTTTTTTTTGCTGGGTGCATATATTGATTTTTTTGTCTACAAAAGTTCTTGAACAGGGATTTCCTGTTTTTAAAAGTGAGATTTCCTCCGTCGGTGATTTATATGCAAGTGTACACCTCTTTCACAGCGCTCTTTCTGAATTTTCAAGAGCTATTTTGGGGCTTCCCAGATATTTCTAGAATGGGTTTCATCAGTCATCTTGGGCTTTCATTCAACTGTTTACGACCAATAAAGCAATAAACCAACAAAAAGCTGATCCAAAACGGCAGCAATCAATGAAACATATGTGGGAGCTTTTGACAATCAATTTGGGCATTTTATGGAGCTCTGATAACACCTGCGTTTATTGCTAAAAACACCATTAAGAAAATCAATACACCATCAAATCTCAATAGAGGCCTACATGTATACAATGTACATGAATAGTAAAACAATTAATCGTTCCTCAAGTGCCCAAGGACGCATTGATTTTTCAAACTTTCTCATCTCAAGTCAGAGAGTCTTTCATTTATGTCCCCCTGCAAATTTCAAAAAATCTATTTTTTAAGTGTCTGAACATTTACATAGAAAAATACTGTGCATGTGACTTAATTTTCTGTTGGAATCGTTTGTATTCCTCATGGAGCTTGTTGACAGTATGGAAGAATATGTAATTCCAAGTGGGAAACTCCCCGCAATACAAATTAATCGAACCTAGGAGTTATTCCTTGATCAAACTGAGCCTGAAGTTAATATCATGCTATTCCTTCCAATTGCCCTGACAAGGAACGCGTTCACTCATATTCAGTTTCAGGTTATTTTATTGACTTTTCAGATTTTTTTCAGATTGGATTCTCCGGATTTTTAAAGAAACAAAAGAAAAATCGGCCTCCACTGGTAAAGCAATAGCACCAGAATAATAATACTCGAATAAACATATCACAAGGAAAGAGAGAGAGAGGAGGGGGAACTGAACAAGAGTGAAAGGGGAGAAACAGATAGAGAGAGGGGAGCAGGGAGTGAGATGGGAATATTCTGGTGGTAGAATGCATTTGGAGCTTGGACAGGGCAGAAAATAAATGTCGTAGAAAGGGCATACATGTACAAGTATGATTTAATACCAAGAGAGAGAGAGAGAGATGGGAGAGAGATAAGGACAAGGAAAAGGGAATAGAGTATGGAACAATTAAAGAAATAGGGAAAGAGAGAGAAGTATGTATACTGTACATTGGGGGAGAGGCGGAGAGAAAGAGAGTAAGAGAAAGAGAGAGGGAGAGAAAGAGAGAGGGAAAGAAAGAGGGAGAGAAAGAGGGAGAGAAAGAGAAAGATAGAAATTGAAAAAGATAGAAAGGGAAAAAGAGAGAGGCAGGGAGAGAGCTTGCAGGCAAAAGAAATGAAAAGGCAGGGGTGCCACAAGCGGGGGGTGTGTGTAACAACCCCCCCCCCCCCCCATTTCCCTCCCATACATGTACATGTCTATTAAGAAATTTGACACTCTGAATGACAAGTTTTTACCACTGTAGGCAAAATTCAAATTTGAGAGGCATGTTTGGCCTGTTTTTATCTTGGAACTCACTTGTTTACTGCACAATGGTTTAAAAGCGAGCTCTTCCACAATACTGTACATGTAGCCCAACATCAGTTAAAAGCTGTCTCTCTATTATACCCAATCCGTTCTATCAATTTTGGATTAAAAAAAATCCAACATCGATTAAACATCCAGCCCATTCAAGCATGGCCACATTAAATGACACACTTGGGCCTTCATAATTCAGTCCCTGTACCATTTGGCTTCATTGCCTCTCGGCAGCCATTCATCAAATGTCATTTGAATGGGAGTAGCGATGTACATGTATATGTACGTAGCTAGAAACCTGAACAAGTCTCAAAAACTTAAACAGACTGAAGGTTTTGAGCCGACCAGACTCAAATCGAATGTTGAAAGTTGTGAAAGCTCACTCTTAATTTGCTACCTTTTATCACTCAGAGTCAGATTGTGAATGCTCCTATAAATACAATGTACATGTTATTGTCAAAAGTGTAATATTGTATTATTAAATACATGTATGTGTAATACAAAGCTTCTATTAGGAAATGAACATACATGTACATGTATGTACATTTACTGGTATCACATACATGTAGATTAGTGTGTTCCTTATAAATGAGTTACCAGTCAGACCAGTCCAGAAACCGGTCAGGATTTTTAAAAGTTAACGAGCCAAATCAGACAAGGGTTTTCGGTTGCAAGCTACAACACTCAATTCACTCAAGTTCTGCAATGTCAAAGATGCCCATGGCGCACACAAATACTTTTGACAAATTTTATTGCACACATTTTGGCTTTGTTGTAAAATCTGCATGCAAATCAGCTCTAGTTTATATTAAACAAGCCGCAAAATTTTTACAAACTAGTTCGGTCCTTGTCATATTTTGGTTTACAGTACATAGTTAACATAAATATTTTTTTCTTCTTTTGCAAAATAAAGTCAGCATTAAAAAGGCAAAATTACCACAAATAAAGAAGGATAAGCTGATTTTTCATTCCTTTTTTTTTTCTTTCAGGAACTAAATAACTTTAGTTTAAAACTTGTGATCCAATTTCAAAGACCACCACCAGATGAACCAACTGGTGATTTGAACCAATGTAGAAAATACACAATATTTCATTGACTTTTCATTTGATAAAGGAGTACCAGAATATTTTGTGTTTTCATGTTTAAAGATATATTGAGGCCTATGACCATGACAATCATGAACAACAAACTTCGAGCCAGGGGGTCCTATCACCTAAAAAATGTTTTCAAACATTTTGAGTATCAGCTCTACATTCATGTCCATTCAGAAAATTACTTTAGAGCTGGAAGATGTTTTATATCAACTTTAATATCCTACATGTAGCTGTGTCAAGTTGTACAGCAGTACTTTCAGAGTTTCTTAAAGGGCAATCCAACCTTGGTAATAACTTGATTTGTATGAAAGCAGAAAAATAAGAAAAACAGGATGGTGAAAGTTTGAAAGAAATCGGACAAGGAATAAGAAAGTTATGGATGTTTGAAAAATGAGATCACTACATCTATGCGAATCTCAAATTGGCAATTTGGTGAGTCGATTGTGACAGTCTTGTGGACAACTCTCCCGTTTGTCGTACACAAAAATATCATTAATTTGCGGTTTTCTCCGAAGCGCATTTACCCTCGGGGCAGTACTCAAAATATATTGCAGATAGCATATTGTTATAGGTCCTCATTAAAGAAAAAGATCTTACTGAGTAATTCATTTTGAAAAAAAATGACATTTTAGTCATTTTGTGTGTTGGAGCAAATGGGGGAGTTGTCCACAACTTCATCACAGGGCATTACCTATTCAGCCAATTTAAAATTGTATAGTGATTACAACTTTCAAAAATTCATAACTTTCTTATTGCTTGTCCGATTTCGTTCAAACTTTTACCAATCTGCTTCTCTGATTTTTCCTCTTTCTTTCAAAGCAACTTGCCATTAAGGTTGGATTTCCCTTTAAGGTCAAAACTAATCAGCTCTCACTCCTCAAATTGGCATCAATTATTATTTTCCACTCCAAGTTACTTTGAAGTCAAAGTTAAAAAGCATATTTAATGAACCAGTGTGAATGAAAATTACCAAATTTAACAGAAAAACTGCAAATTTGTACACAAAAATAATGACATGTATATTTTACAATACGTCGCCAATTTTGATAGAGACTTTAATGTTTAGTTTAAATTGCTCTTTTATATTCGTGAATGGCACAGCGTACTGCATTCAAAATAGACTCAAAATTTTCTGTGATTACTCTTTCTGCTCATGTCTACATACAGTACGTATAAAGTGCAAGTCCTAGCTTTCTGGAGCAAAAGATGTAAATGGAAAAGCGTCACTATTAATGGAGACAGAGTCAGACTCTTGTCATTCCGTTTTAAGGGCTACTAGTGTAAACAGGAAATATGAAAGAACTTTGGGAAGGCGAAAAATAATCAAAGTCTGGTCAAAGGACTTTTAATGCTTATTAAAAGCAGATCATGCACAATAGGCTACAATGTACACATAAACATTGGCCCGTAAGTAGGCCTACAAGTTTCACTTTCAATTCAGTATGCAGGCTACATGTACAAGTACAGGTTTGTGTGTACGCATACCTTTCTTATTTAAAATTTGCATTGTTAAAATATGAAGAGGAGAATATGTGCCATCATCAAGTTAATTACTCTAGACTTACTGGTACAATGTACATGCACATGGCAGCACTAGACTGCACTACTATAGTGTATGTACATTAAAAGTGTAGAGCCAAAGAAATACAAACAGGTACAGTTTCCGTACTTTTTGTGGAGGGGTCGCCCAGATGAGGAATACTTTGGAGAAAGATCAGAACTGTAGGCCTCCATGAATACCTTAAAGTTCATGTACATGTCATGTATAGATTTATAAAGAAGAACTCCCACTGGTTACTCTAGAACTCCATAGTGTTCCTCTGAAGCATGATAGACTTAATGTAACATTCTTTAGAAACTTAAAGTGTACCATAATCACCAAAATATATTTTGCTAGATGTACATGTATATTTAGAGGTTTCACGTCGATATTGGCTTCAAATATTACTTCTAAAAAGAGATATTGCAAGTTTCATACACTCTCTATAAGAGTAAAAGCGACTCATGAGTAGACTACTCTACGCACCTGTACGCGCTCGCCAAGATAAGGGTTTGAGCGGAACCCAACTTGAGAAGTTCTGTTCTGCGCGCACCTACAAATGTATGTTATTATTTATTTCCTTCATACAGATACTCCTTTAACTGTTGACCTACTGTACATATATGTACATGTACAACTGTACATACATAGAATGATAGAATGCCAGATAAACTTTTCATACCACCAGATTTTTGACAATTGCTCAAAACTAAACTCTCAAAGAGTTAGATATTAAACTTTCAATGAATTGTTTTCTTGAGCAAACTGGGCAAAGATATATTACATACAGGTACATGTAGGAATAAAGATTATATTGAAGGCACAGGTTTCTGAATGAGGAAGAGTTTTCAAGCCATTCTGAGCTAATAAACAAAATGTTCAACACTTAAAGGGACTGAAAAGTCGCCAATCGTGGTGTTTTGGAGCTTGGCCCGGCTTCGGTAATATTCAGGAATCATCTTCGATAAATGAGCACGCAATTGCAGTGATACGCATTCGACCATGCAAAGAAAGACGAACTGAACACCCCGACTGACAAACTACCCCACCCTCGACGGCAATTTTGTTCGCTGCTCCAAGATTGTTGTTATGCACGGCCTTGCAATAGGGGCAAGTGAATGAAATTGAAAATACATGGCTATCGAGCGGTGGCTGCCTTTAAATTTTTTGGGCGGGATTAGATAGCCACCCACGGCATGGAAGGGGTTAATTGGTGTCAGCTTACCAGGCATGAGCTGAGGACACATGACAGTGTATTAAGCTGGGGGGTCTTTCATCAACTGTTTTTACCTACAAATTTGCTCTCAGCCAATCAGATGCAAGGATTTCAGTAGCTTATAACAGTTATTGCATCTTGTCATTGATGACAAGTTTATAATGAAACAGGCCCCTGGACTTGGCCCCTGAATTTGGAGATAAAAAAGCAAGTTTATAGGTCATCAAAATATTGAGTGTACAAAATTATTAAAGAGACTACAGAAATATGATTATGAAGAAATTAAATCCTACTCCTAACCTCATAAACATTGGGATGCCAGAATTGGATGTGAGTCCAGGGGCCTGTTTCATAGAACTTGTTATCAATGACAAGTTGCAATAACTGTTTTATTTAAAGCTACTGAAATCCTCTCATCTGATTGGCGGAGAGCAAATTTGTCAGTAAAAATCACTGACAAGACACTTGACGAAACACCCCCAGAGTGAGAAACTGAAAGGGAGCATCTTGGGGGAAGGGGTGAGAGGGGGTGTCCTGCCTCCCATGGTAGGGAGCATTTGCATTTGTGACCCGATGCCTCAAAACCTACAATAAGTCGCCAAAATTATTTTTTTGTTTTATACATTTTCTGAAAGTAGAGATTCTCAGCTTTCCAATGGTACATGTATATCACTTGCCTAGTTTACTCAATGATAACACCTTTAAATATCACATTTAGAATCAGTATGTAACAAGCAATCAATAACTCCTATTCAGAGAAAATGGCCATTTATTAAAGTTCGGAACAAAAGAGTGCTAAACCTTCGCTCTCTGTGTGCGCCCAAGTAAAACTGGGTATTCAAATGGCCTTTATAGCAACCGGTATGAAGGGATTGGATTATCAGATTAGGCTGAATTTTGGCACACTGCTCCAGGAGGACCTATTCATTACTCACTCCAAAAATCAATTTAATACCTTTATGTACCAGATTGCTCCATTTGTAAAGTAGTAATTTGGCATTGAATGACATTATTACAAAAGCTCTCCAAACATTCATTAGCTCGACAGGTGAAAAAAGGAGTCATTTTTAAGAGTCATTTTTAAAATGCCCCCAAAACATTTATTTCTAAGTCGAATTACATTACGACTCACAAACTTCAGACATGATAGAATGATAATGAAACTACCCATTTCTATCAAAAACAGAAAATCGACTGATCCAAGCAAATTTACTATTTTGGGCTGTTTGCTACGTTGTGGTCCGTGCGACTTATTGTAGGTTTTGAGGCGGCGGGTCACATTTTTTAGCTTGAAATGGAACAATCTGGTACATAATAACGAGGTGCTAATTTTTCGCCAAATCCATCTTCATATCTTTAACTCATTGCCTGAACCAGGTGGTTCATGTATAAAGCCTACATGTACATATACGTGAATAAGAAAATTCGGTAGTCAACAGGTTAAATTGAAACACTCTCTTAATTGTATATAAAATTTGTAATACAATGCTTTACAGTTCACTCGATAACTGTTTTTAATGATAATTCTGCAATTTCTACGGGGTTTTTTTTATGTCTCAGCCCAATATCATACAAGGTCAACAAACAGCATGGACCTGTGATACATTACAATGATGATCCCTTCATCTGTATGCATTTCTAACCTAAATTTCAATTTCTTTCAATGTCCATACACCCCACTCTTATATGTGTATCTGCCATAATTTTGCACGGCTCATGTGTTCTCGGCTCCGAAAGTGGCCTTGGATTTTGTTTATTCAGCGCTGGATGCATAGGAGAGATCTCCTTCATTTCCCGTTCAGATATTGATGATTAAAGAGAGAGAAAGAGAATTTATTGAGAGAAAAAAAATTGCCTTCATTCATTCAAAAAGCCAATTCCCTTTGCTATTTAAGACCTTTTATTTTGACTCATGAATAATTTCAATGACAGGAAGTCTTCCCTGATGATATGATGAAGTATATTTTAATAGAAAGACAAGTACATGTGTATGTAACAGGTATCTCTTGACGTTTCCCATACATGTAGCATGGGGTTGCCAATTACATCAACTATTTAAATGCATTTGTATAGGCCTACCTGATGATTGCAATAAGTAGATAGCTTTTATTACTATAGTTGGGATCAGACAAACGATCACGATCAAGAAAAATATTAGCTTCAGACTTATCAATTTTTCTGTGTGGCAGCAGCTCTCAATTTGTTTTGTACTGAAAAATATGCAAAATACATGTACATTACTTTTTTCTACCAACTCTAAACCGAAGGATTCTTCGCCTCTCCAGGCAATGCAATTTTTTTGGCTTTAATAGTCCGGTGTCGATCTGGGCCCTATTTCATAAAGCTTGTCACCAATAAAGCTACTGTTATAAGTTACTGAAATCTTTGCATCTGATTGGCTGAGAGCAACTTTGTCGGTATAAATCACTGACAAAACACTTGATGAAACGCACCCCAGGTGGCAGTCAGTCTTCTCAGATTATTGTGACCACATATGGTTTTACCCCTCTCCTTGGTCTATCTTGAAAGAAAATTTGTCTTTTTCTACAGGATGTAGATCCAGTTTTTATTCTCTCTATCCTTTTTTTCTCATGCTTTCTCCTTTCCTTTCTCTCTCTCTATTTAACCCTCTCCTCAACTATTTCTTCCTTTTATTTTTCTTTCCTCCCTTTCTTTCTCCCTTCATCTCTGACCTTGATGTTACAAGATATTAATGAATGAGACACAAATGGACAAAATACGTTGGACTTGCCCAAAAGCTACTATAATCTCTCGTAATCAAATACAGTATATGCTGCAGAAATGATCTTCATGTGGAGAGTTCATTCAGCCAATTCAATATGCTTCACAGTGAATGACCATGTAATGCGATAAAACAAGGTGTGTAATCGAGTTTCAAAAGGCCAATGCTTCTCTCCTTGACTGCACTGTATTGTTCTCTATGAATGAAGTAATTTGTCCTTTGTATTTTGTAGAGTACAGTCCTACAAAGATCTCTACTTCGCCAATACTACATGTACATGTATGTTGACCAGTACGAAATACAGTAGGCCTTTTGGATGTACACAGTATAATTTACAGAGTACACTGTACATCAGAGCTGAACATGTTTTCTTCCCTTACAATTCAAAATCTTTCCTATTAACCTGGAAACCACAAGATCTCCGCAAAAAAATATAAAATCAGACCAAACCTTTGCTCTACAGGAAATCTCAAAATATAATTATCATGAATTTGTAACTTTTTCATTGAATTCATAGCAAAATGATTATGACACTTTGTCACCATCATTCTCATTCAAATAAGAGGGTGAATTTGGTGAAGTATTAAAGCAATTAACCCATTGACTACGAGACCTGAGTGGTCCCTGTATTAAGCCTATGGAAATGAGAGAATTCAGAAGCCAACGGGTTAAGGTCTGGAAAAGTCTTTTTTATTAAATGGCTGTGCTCACAAAGAAAAGAAAAAAGATAAAAGATGACATTATGGTGATGAAAGAAACTCATTTAAAGTTGATAAAACAAAAAAGCTTGTGTTCTTTATAATACTTCTTTTGACTCACTAGCAGAGGGCACGTGTATGTGTAGGTGAGGAGGGGAGAGGATCGATGAAGAACATTCCTACCAGAAACCAGGGGTTGGGACTAAAACGAAGTTAGAACTTCAGAAAATACCACCTGAAACATTGTGATTTTCCGACAAATGCAACATTTGCTACTGAAGGAGGTAAATTTCCTATACTCACCGAATTTTAGAATTAAGGGATAGATGCATGCAGGGGTGTCGACCAGGGGTCATTCTCACTAGTTTCAAGTTTCAAGTTTCAAGTTTCAAGTTTATTCAAAACCTTCAAAAACAAAGGTACATGAACTCATCAGAAATTACAATATATGTAAACAGCATAACATATTTTCAGCATCAAAATGCTCAGGTTGATAACAACAACAACAGCAAAAAAATTGATAAAATATAAAAAAAAAGAGAAAAAAACAAAAAAACAACAACAACAACCAGAATAAAACAATATATACATGTACATGGGAAGATGAATTTACATAGTCTGTGTGATAAAAAGTATGAGTTTACACAAACTAATCAATTCCTTACCCCTTGCTTGGATCAGCAATTTAAATTTGAGAGTGGACGGATTCTGATAATAATACTTTTTGATTAACAATTTTCTCTTTTCTTTATAATAATCACATTCCAGTATATAGTGAAACTCGTCACCTACAGCATTCTTTTCACATTTTTCACACTTTCTTTGATCCAGGGGTATACTCATATAGCAGCCAGAAACAACAGGAAGTTTGCTGAGGTTTCTACATCTGAATCTAGTGTATGTAATTCGGAGGTTGGGGGACAAAATATTCAAATACTTTTCATAACAAAATTCATCCTTAAATAATCTATAATTTATACAACTACTTGAGTTATTAACATCGAAATTCCATTCTTGCTTCTTTTGGTCAGACAGGGTTTGCATCACTACAGTTTTTAGCCACGAAAAATTTATACCATCACACTGATTAAGCCAAATGTATCCAAAACCTAATTTATTTAGTGTTGATTCAATAAACTGCATCCAGTTACACTTTACTAATTCATCTTTATGCATAGCAAGCATAAGCTTATATACAATTGTAGACAATTTGGGACTGTCTTTTAAAACTATTTTACTCCAAAAAGTAACAACCCTTGATTTTATAATACAAGACAAAGGCAATCTTCCTAATTCTCCATAGACCATATTTGAATTAGTGCATCTTTTAACCTTTAAAATTATTTTGCAAAACTGAAGATGCAGTTTTTCAATAAGATTCAAGTTCGAAAACCCCCAAATTTCACAACCATAAAGTATAATTGGAATTACCATAGCATCAAAAATTTTAAGTTGTGTGTCAATATCTAAACACATAGTCCTGCCCTTTTTTAAGATTTCGAACATTGCTCTACGTCCAATATCATACAGTCTTTTAATAGCTAGATTAAATGAACCATTATAATTAAAGACAATACCTAAGTAGGTATAGTTGAATACAACTTCTAAAGTTTGATCACCATAATAAATGACTGGTTTATTTTTAATCTTTCCTCTTGAAAAGACCATAACTTTTGTCTTTGCACTATTTATTTGAAGACCCCAAGTATCACAATATTCTTTCATACCAGTCAAAGCACTCTGTAACTGTTCCTTACTTTCAGCTAAAATTATAGTATCATCAGCATAAAGCAATACAAAAATATTCAAATACATAACAGTATCATCACTTTCTAACAAATTGTACACACTTTCTCTAAGATTAGGTAACCCATCATACTTTTTATACAAGAACATTTCAAGGTCACTCAAAAAGATTGCAAACAGAAGAGGTGACAAATTTTCTCCTTGTCTTACACCAGCAAGACAATTAAAATAACTTGACTTGATCCCATTCAATTTAACACATGACTTTGCCTGTTTATACATATTAAAGACAATGTTAAATAGTTTACCATTAATATTATTGCTTAAAAGCTTTTTCCATAGATTTACTCTGTCCACACTATCAAACGCTTTTCTATAATCGATAAAGGCACAAAATAGTTTTTTCCTTTGGCCTAAATAAAAATCTAGTAAAAGTTTGAATGTGAGTATGTGATCTAATGTTGAATAATCTTTACGAAATCCAGCTTGCTCTGGTCCAATGATGTTATAATCATTGACATATTTAGTAAGACGTTGATTAATGACAGACGTAAACAACTTTCCAAAACAACTTAGAATAGTAATACCTCTATAATTATCTGCAATTTTCCTGTCACCTTTATTCTTATATAGTGGTATGATAATACCTTCTAGCCACTTCTGCGGTACAATACCAGTGTCCAGAATAATATTAAAAAACTTGACATATAATTTTGAAAAAATATGAAAGGTTGACTTTAAAAATTCATTTTTAATCATATCTTCTCCGCATGCTTTATTATTCTTTAACTGTATAACACACTGCTGAATTTCATTCAGTGTAATAGGCATATTAAGCTCGTCATTGACCACAGCACTACAGTTCTTTAACTCTGACTCCTCTTCAATAGATATGAGTGGTCCCTCATTCAAGTTTCTAAAATGCTTCATGAAATTTTCTAGATTGGGAGACTCCACATCCCTTATGGGTTTACTCTTTAACATATTCCAAAAAACTTGTGGATCTGTAACTGACATACTCTTCAACTTTTTGTTAAAATTCTTAAAATACAATCTACGACTCTTCTTTAGCTTACTTTTATACAATTTACTTTCTAACTTAACTTCATGACTATCTTTTATGCATCTGTTTTTTGCTACGTTTTTTGCAGCAAACAACCTCTTTCGCTGTTGTTCACATTCATCATTAAACCAGGGTTTATTTTCTGCTTTCCTTTTAGATTTTCTACACGTATTTCTAACATACTTTTGCTTAACCATTTTACACACATCAGCACTAGTACAAAACACTTCACCAATCATGTGCATTACTGTATCAATATTATCTTGACAAATATCTGTATTTGACATTGCTTGTAGCTGATTTAAAACTTTTTCAATATCTTTAACAGCACTAATATCAATGTTTTTAACAAAGTCCTCTTTCTTATCAGAAGACCAGTGTACAGTTCTAGTGTTGCTATTAAACATTTCAACACCATCACAAGTCTTAACGTTATCCTGAGGACACAACATTGTCCCACGATTACTGTTTTTTATGGGATGTTTAACTTGGTCTCTGAACTTTCTAACAGAAAAGGTTACAGGATTGTGCTTGTCAGATAATAGATTGCAAAATGGCATAATTTCAAAATTTACAATGTGGCATAACATGTCTGGTGAACCAATAACATAATCCACAACACTCGCATTACTACAAGTTGTTTCACCTTTCATGCCGTCTATACCACATCTCCCATTACCAATCATTAATCCCATACTTTTACATAACCGCAACAATCTGTTTCCGTAGTTGTTCATGTGCCTATCAGTTGAAACACGCTTCAGACTATAGCCCAATTCAAGTAAAGTTTGCTCATCCTCAACTTGTTTCTGAATAAAATCATTATTCGGATCAATAATAATATCCTCATCAAAAGATATCACATCACTTTGAGTGCCTGTCCGTGCATTGAAATCACCCATAATACAAACACTTGTATTTTCTTTGTACAACTGAATAAGATCACTTTCAATTTCATCAAACATCTCAATATTTGAATATCTAGAGGCTTCAGGAGGTATGTACACAGTTCCTAGGATGACTTCACGCCCAAACACATGTTCATCAATTTGAAACCATGACAAATAATCATGTTCGATATCAATTTGTTTCACAAACTTTGACAGTCTCTTCTTGACTAGCAGGCCAACCCCACCTGACGCACGTTTTGAGCATTTCCTGTGATTAAAAAAACCATTAAACTCATTTAAACAACTCTCCATGCTATCTAATTGATCCAGTTTAGTTTCGCTTAAACCAACAATATCATACTTACCAATAAAATTCTCAAAATCGTCTGAAAGTAATTTTGACTTCAAACCACATACATTTAACAAACAAAAATGCAATTTAGATTCAGTAGAATAACAATGATCAACATTAGTATCAACGGCTTGATTAACCAAAATGTTCGTAACAGACTCAACTTCATGTTGAGCACTACATGTACATCTTCCTGCGTTGTCCTATGGTGCCATGAGATAGTTTGACAGACCTAGCTTTGCAAGAGTTTCCTGGTCAACATCAATGCCCACCTTGAATAGGTCATCAGGATTCTCTACGTATGAGCGCTTCTTTTCCTTAAACACAACAATGCGGCCGTTGATTGTGTGTGCATGCTTGTACTCCTTTTTTTCCTTGACAAGCTTCAAGAGCTTCATCCTTAGAGGCGTTAGATCTTCATTCACATAGATTTTGCCACCTGCGACATCTTTAAGCTTCTTTTTGGCCCTCATGACTTCCTCCTTTTTTATTCGCGTGGTAAAGCGACACAGCACTTGCTTGTGATTGCCTCCTCCAACACTGTGGCAAGCAACTATATCAGCCTTTGACAACTCCACCCCGACATCATTTGCCAGCTTGCACATCTGCTCCATAAGGACTGCAGTGTCGGCCCCATCCGGGATGTCCAATCCGGACACTCTAATGCTCTCCCTCCTTGAGTATTGTTCCAGCTTGTCAGCCTCATAGCGAGCTAGTAGACCAGATCTCTGCACTGATGCTGCGATACGATCGACCTTCTCATCCAGCTTCTCCATAACCTCCTTGAAGAAAAGTTCAAGTGCCTTATTTACAGCAGTGATCAGGTCACTCTTGATATGCTTTAACACAGCTTCAGCAATTTTTTTGTCTTTGGCACTAAGATCACAATTTCCCAGATTCACAACAGCCTCATCAATTGCATCATCTACAAATTCCTTTGCTGACGATATGACCGATTCATCCAGTGACAGGTCCATTTTTTGTCTTTTCTCTTTCATTTTTTGACTCTTAGACTTGGGTGTGCTCGCCATAGTTCCGCTATGATGACTCGTTGACATTGATTGTTCAAGTGCCCTTTTGATTGCCGAGTGAATAAGTTCTTCTGCCATGATTATGAGCTCAGTCAAATAAAACGTTCAAACTTTACAATTTAATGGAAACCAAAGAAATGTGCAAATGCTCACTAACTCATTAACTCACACATACGTGTACAAATCGACGAATCTTGCATTTCGAGGTCCGTATTCGATGATCAAACACAGTACAGTAGTCAGTACTCTAATACATCCACGTCTGTAGTAGAAGTAAAACTAGTGACTGAGGGCACGACGACGATCTCAAACATGTCGATAATCACTTATAGGATGATGATTAAAACTCCACTTCCCATCTAAACGAAAGTTGATGTAAAACACTACTTTTATTGTCCGTAAGTGCATTACGATGCTCACGGAAATGTAAGATGTTGTTGGATTTATCAGCCCATATAGGGCATAAAAGAAACATGTTAGGCCGCCATCTATATATATAAAAACCTGCTAGCTTGTTCACCTCCTTTCATCTAGACACCTTCGGGGCATACATACTTGAAGGATTCTTGGGGGGAGTGGGCAGGGGCAGGGAGCAGGGGTAAGGGAGAGCAAGGGGTCATTCTTATTAGAAACAAGAGGGTAGAAGTCAACTTTAAAGGGATACGCCACGAGGCGGCCGTGGGGAATGTCAGGATTGCGTAAGCTCATTCACTCGTACACAAAGTTTGTGCGTTGAAGGTGTCCGTTGGACTACTGGGATTATATTTCGGACTGCACAAAGCCGACCGAATCTCGCACGAGAGCTCGAGCTCAAGAGGAGTGTGCATGTTGCGCAGCGACTAGTCTGTGTGAAGTTTGCCCCCATGGGGCAACGGCACGATCAGATAACGATCATGGTGCCCTCTCGAGGCATAAAAACGTCCACAATCTGCGGTTGAGTATCCTTTTATAAAAGGTTCTCTAAAACCTTATCTTCTTGTTCACCACCTTTGGGGACGTACATGTACATGCTTGCTGGATTCTTAGGGGGTGGGGGAGTACAGGGGGCACGGTGGTAACAGGACAGGGGTAGGGGTGGTAGCAGGGCAGGGGTAGGGGGTCATTCTCACTAGGGATTCTATTCTATACAATGTAAACTTCAAAAATACGAGTCTTTAACCTTACCTTCTTGTTCGCCTCCTTCCACCCTGCCACCTTCGGGGACATACATGCTGCCTGGATTCTCTTCACACCCACACCGTCTCCTGTGTCGAATAATTATTGATGAGTGCCTAATCCTAATTCATCATACAATCCTCATTGGCGTGCATATCACAGGAGCTTAGCCCGAGGCTTCATACTGCAGGATGGCGGAGGTGGGCTGGATTAGAAAGTGAGAAACAAGCGATTACTTTTAATAGTAGCGATATGGTCATGTAGAGATTTTGCCATTACTCTCTAAATATACAGTAATATTGCATATGAACAAACATGAATAATACTAGTATCCGAGGCACACATATATTGAAAAAATACTGCATACATGTAAGCATATTAAACTCTCCAACTGCCATTTGCTGGATGCCCTACTTTTTGTAGCTCAACATTTATGATATTATACTAGATCATCTTTTTTTATATGAACAAGCTTTTCTCATACTATTTGTTGTAAGGAAGTACACTGTACCAGTTTCTCAAGTGTACAACTACAAAAAGCAAGATAAAAAGGAGAAGCATTAATACATTCTATGAATATAATGTGTATTTTCTCCCCCCCCCCCCACAAAAAAAAAAAAAAAAAAAAAAAAAATCAAATATATCTGGGCTTGTCTGTCCTGTTAACATTTCATGAGTTAATTGCTGTCTTTAACTCAGGTAAATTAGACAATTAAACATGTTATCAGATCAAGACTGGTTGTAAATTAATACATAAATTATACCAGAGCTATTATAGTCTACACCCAAGACCCTATACACCATGGTTTTTATTACAACACACATTCCTCAAGTAATTGCTGCATAAAATGTGAAAAATTGTGATATTTTTGTTCATTCATTTTGTCCATCATAACCTTTTTCTGCGGCTCCATACTAATGTTATTTTCTTGCGGAACACATTCAGGTCTTTACAACATTTTAACATATTTATAATTGTCTGGGGTTTATGGTAATGTACTGTTTTAAAAAGTGCCTCAATTTTAACCAACAATTTCAAATGTTTTTATGAATCACTGTATATTAAATGTTACGTATAAATGGATATTTATTGTGTAGCCATACTTAAGTCAGTAAAGCCCAGTATAAAAGCTTTAATTTGTTACCAAAATTGTAGTCATGGTCCAAATTAGACCAAAATATTAATACTTTCCCTAAATTGCTCAAAAAATTAATTTACAATGTACCTATTGACTTTGTACATGTACAGGCATTTTCAATTTTGACCTAAAATTCCTAACCAGTATTTCAACTTTTAATAGACAATACCACTGCTTAGCCAACCTTATCACTTTTATTTATACGTACATGTATCATAATCCACAGTGAAGAGGAGTACATGTACATGTACATGTATGTTAGCTTTCATAAATTTGCCAAATTTTGACAACAGTATTGACATTTTTCAAAAAATTGCACAAAAATTTTGTCCATTCACTTTGTACATGCAGTGCCGCTTCCGGCACCACACCTGGCCTTCCCACTTTAAAATGCTATAACTCCAAGTTCTTAATATCCAACATCAAGGACACTTTGCAGGGGAATTGCATATATTTAGACAGCTTCAAAGAGATTTGTTATGGTAGTTTTTTATGGTTCTGAAAAAAAATCAAGAATTACTGTTTAGAACCCAAGTGAACAGCACCACCCTATCGGGAGGGGGGGGGGGGGGGGTTCATGGCATATTACCCTGTACAGTACAATTACATTTCTGGATTTTCTTCTCTTTTTTTAGGATAAAACTAGGATGCATTGCAGACCTACAGTGTACTATAAAACTACATGTAGAAAGTGCTCAAAATTTGTTACTTGCACAATGTACATGTATGTAGATCATCCATAAAATCGGCCTACAAAACAAATTTGCATGATTGTAGATCTAAAGAATGTACACCTCTGCATGTTGACATGTGGGTGTGACTATTAAAATGTAGGTCTACTCAACAATGAGCATGAATGCAAATCTAATATCATGGTATTGTTTGCAACTCAAACACAGCACGCGTGAAAACTGTTCAGTGGGAGTTGTGTGGTGATTTCTTGCAGAAACGTACAATGTAGACAACATGTATCTACAGGATGTGTACATAGTATACAATTTCAACTTGTGCAATAACACAAGGAAATGTAGTGCTCAACAAGTTCTGCATTATTTTTACATTCTTTTTTTGATGGTGGTGGAGGAGATGGCCAATGGCCAATAGTTTAATTCAAAATATCAATACAGTATTAAAGAACTCACTATAACAAGGACCTTGGGACCTCGTTAATGAAATTGCCTTGTTATATCAGGAATCTCCTTATATCAGGGTAAAAAAAACACCAAGAAAATAAAGAACAGGAACCAGGAAAATTACCTTGTTAACTCTTTGCCCTGTGCATTATGAAACCCAAGGCTGCTGAATTATTTTCAAAGGTCATGTGACCAACCAGTACTCGGTACTCAATAATGGCGATTTACTCGAAAAAATCCAATGTAAACGACCACCGAAAACGCAATGCAACGAACGCTATCAGTGCAAACGATTAGAGCGTGCGATCATGCAATTGAATAGGCGCTATTTCTTTTGTTCGTGTGGAGTGTCAACTGTAGTCAACAGAAGCGAGCCCGCGCTGGTTATGGGCGTCGACAGTAGAGGGAAAACGGTTTAAGGAATTTAGTTATATTGGAGCTCTTTATAACGAGTTTCCACTGTTTTCCTGTAAAATTCTGAACCTGTAACCATCTCTCCCGCCCGCCACTAATTTTAGACCAAAGAAGGGCACATGATACCCCCCCCCCCCCAATCATCAGAGATATCTTGGACTTGTTGGATGGACAGTTTTGCAAATTACAATTCAAATTCAACATCTGTTCATTCACTCACAGAAATAGAAGGAATAAAAACTATTTGATCCTTGAATAGTCTTGTTATTCATAGGTAAGTTAGTGTTTTCAGTTAACATGATTTCCAGCATTTTTTTCTAAATTACTTAATACAGTATGTACAGTATGTTTCATTGCTCAAACAATCCATCCACTGAATGACATACATGTACATGTAATTCAGAATTAATTCAATCAATTGGTTTCTCGAAATGATGCGGATCCCATCACAAGAACTCTCCATTTCCACAATAAATCCATGCTTTATATGCAGTACCATGGGTTCTTAATTATTTTGTCAGGAGGGCCAGAAATATTCTTGAAAATTAAGTCACGGGCCACAGTATGTGTGTAAATTACATACATAGAAAGACGTATGGTACTCACGACTCTTGCCCGAATACATTGTGTACATTATTTTTCTGGGTTTTTTATTCAGCGAGCGAGCGAAGCTTGCGAGCAAAAAATATTGCGCTAATTTATTTAAGATATAAAAATTACAAAGAGACCATTTCATTGCCTGAAAATGAGATGGTGGGTGCCAATGCAAGTAAAACAAGCAAACATACCCGAATGGCTCATCTGAGGGTGGTTGAATGATTTTAGAATACCCCCCCCCTTCCTTATTTTTTCTTCATTTGATTAAAAAAAAACACAAAAAAAAACATACATGTATGATATGTTATGATACATGTATGCGAGCGAGTGAAGCGAGCAAGCAAAAAATTTAATAATTTTATCTATTCCAATAGTTATGTTCAGTACATGTCAGTATGTATCAACATAGTACATACAAGGTTTTTTTTTTCTCACTCTGATATTTTTGGGGGGCCACATGAAATCGTTTCGCGGGCCGCAAGTGGCCCCTGGGCCGCACTTTAAGAACAGGGGCTTTATGTACCCATAACCCATACAACAATAAATAATGTTCAGTTTTTCACCTACATGTACATGTACAGAGTATAATGCATTGCACAGTACTGTACTGTGTATTGTATAGGATCAGCCATCTCGCTATACTAATAATTAGTGTTGCAGGTCATTACGGTAATGAAAATCCATACAAGCGTAGACTCATTGTAATTAATCATGCCAAAAGCCATAACTGACCAATGCACAAAATCAATGGCAACGATTGATGTACATGTAGACCCATATTGTAATCCACTAGTATATATTAAGCGCTTTTGTCAGTCACTTAACGTCAATTTAAATATTAAGAGAGCAGCAGTTAGATTGCTGCGGACCTTGGAAGTAGCAGGGGGGGGGGGGTATTTGGGCAGTGCAAGTTTGTATTACATGTACAGCCCCTTTGGGATTAAAAAAAAAGGTTTTAAATTGTAGAAAAGTGGTTTACAATTTACAAAGTGTATAGAGCTGTTTTCATACATTAACATGTGAGCAATGAAAATTATAAAAAATACATGTACTGTAGATCTACATTCACAAGTACACGTGTAGTAGTTGATAAAGTTAATACAACAGGATTTTAAAAAAGATCAAATCAAGTACTATAATTTGTCCGAGAATTGATAGGAAATGTACATGAAATGGTAATGATAATAATCATACTTAATAATAATAATAATAATAATACATGTAATGAGAACTTAAAACCGATTACATGATGATGGCAAGAAAAATTTTCAATAAGAAAAAGAAGATGAAAAAGAAGAAGGAGGGGGAAGGATCAAGGAGGAGGAGGAAAGAAGAAGAAGAAGAAGAAAAGAAGAAAAGAAGCAAAGAAGAAAAGAAGAAGAAGAAGAAGAAGAAGAAGAAGAAGAAGAAGAAGAAGAAGAAGAAGAAGAAGAAGAAGAAGAAGAAGAAGAAGAAGAAGAAGAAGAAGAAGAAGAAGAAGAAGAAGAAGAAGAAGAAGAAGAAGAAATGTAATGACAATACTGATAATAATAATAATTAATAACGTATGTTTTACATGTATGATAGTAAGAAATATACATGTACAATGTAATATGAGATTCTAATCACCACCAAGCACTCTGGACAACATACTACGGTATGTACCATTACCACAACTGTAGTGTAGAGCGTACAAGCATGTACATGTACGTTGTAATATAATTCCGGACAGGTTGTTAATCTGGAAGGTCATTTTTAAATGTAAATCGAACAACTTTTCATGCAAATTGTCACAAATCTTTCACAGGATAGGTTGAAAAGCATGTGAATTGCAAATACACTGTATTCACCTGGTTTTAGTGTTACTTGATGCATGTTTTTTCGTAAAATCTGACGGCAAAGTTGACAGGCTAATTTTTGTTAAGTGTCCGGAAATGCAACCCCCCATTCTACATGTTTTCAGGGCAAGCGACTGATCTCCATGATCTCATAAATTGATTCAGGTTCAAAAAGCAAACGATCTTGGATAGAAACTCGAGCGTGAACAAACTTCACGCTCGAGGAAACTTCACTTCTGACACAACCAAAGCCAAGGGAAAGAATGACCCGGCCAAATTCCCTAAATTACCTGACAATATAAAAAATATCATTTCCTTGCAATCAGGACTTTTCATACCATTGCTGACAATTGTTGGAAGATCTTGGTCACGTGTCTGGCTACAGTTTTAATGTTTTTCATGCAAATTCCAAGATCAATGCCGCTCTCTCTGGGTCTCTTTGGGTCTTTCTGGGTCTCTTTGACTTTCTCTCTCTCACTCTCACCATCTCATTTTCAACCTATTTCTGACACTGCTGAGATTACTTGATTACTATCAAAGATACACTCCAAAGAGTCCAATCTCCTAAGATCTACATACATGAATCATTGAATGCGTAGATCTATCTCTTCAGAAGCAAAGCCATAGTCTTGTAATTTTGTTCATTAATCCAGATAAACAATCAACAGGCCCTGAGTTCCTGACTACATTCTAAATCATCACGGCCACGCAGAACCTGCCGGTGGTGCCGCCCGGCTGAATGAAAATCACACCCCAAATAATAGAACAAATCTTAATTAAACTTACTGAAAATACACTGCAAAACTTTTTGAAATGAATACATTCACTCCTCAGGTAAGATAATATTCTCAATCAACAGGAAAGTTCCTATGTTAAAGCTGTCAGTGACCAAAAAGTGATATATTTCCACGAATTTATCCACGTTCCAATTCACAAGCAAGCGGCCTGAGGCAGAGCTAAAGACAGATCTTGGTTTTGCTTCGGAATGGTCGAGCACTCGTACGCCGTGTGCGCTGGCTTGGAGTTGCTGTATAGGCGTGGGCGGTAATATTGTTTCAGCCAAAGCAAAGTGGTCGCACAACTACAAACTTTTGGTAGAAAAAGTTGTAGAAGATGTCTGCTGCCATCAGTCGACAAAAGTCTTACAATTTTATTGTAGTACACGTGCATAAGTACGAAGACCTGGAAGGGCCAAACTGACGACGTAAAAAAATAAAAAATATTACGTACGTACGTAATAATACTACGTACGTACGTAATAAATACTACGTACGTACGTGATAATATTACGTACGTACGTGATAATTACTACGTACGTACGTGATATTTATTACGTACGTACGTAATAATACTACGTACGTACGTAATAAATAATACATGAAAAAGATTGAAATTACACAGCTGCCTTATTATTTATCCGTCAATTCCCGTTGATTTTCCAATGTTGTGAGCCTGTGGGCTCTAGCTTGTCAAGTGTGAAGAATTCTCAACATTTGTGTGATGTGTGTGTGTGACGTGTGTTGGTGGATGCGTGAGTGCACGTGTGTGTCGCTTCATTTTCCCAGCGGCAAGTCCGGTCCCAGACAAATCAAAACAGAATAAAGCAGTTCGACTTTGTTCGGGTAAAATCGAACAAAATGAAGTTATGAATCTTTATAACACTAAAAACTATCTGACAACTGTATAGTCTGAAAGTTTATGAATCACACTGAAAACTATTGAAAACAAAGAAAATCACTAGACAAATTGGCCACTTTGTCATGAATTTGTAACGACCGATATCCTCATCACTATCATTTTCTTTCATTTCATATCCTAAATTTATGTCCCGTAATAAGATTTCCTCATAACTTGAATCTAATTATAGACTATCCGGGAAAAATCAGGCACTTATCTGAAGGGGGAATGTGCACTTATTGGGGAAAAGAGGAGTCCAGTAGTAAAAAGGGCACCTATCAGAGAGAAAGGGGCATTTTAAAAAGCGTGGGGGCACTGTGCCCCGGGTGCGCCACTTCTGATTTTAAAAAATTGTTTCTCGGAACGAACTTGAATTTTACCTCTTGACGCTGGAGCCCCAAAGATTAATTTTTGAATTGGGCCTAAGGAGATTGTACTGTTTTGTTTTGCAAAATAGTGTAGCAGACATGAAAATATGTACATGATTAAGTGTCAGGCTGAGCCTGACATTGATGGTTTTCTTCGAAATAATGCAAGGCCTCTTAAGCCACGCTTTAGGGTTCTGTGGCTTTTGACTATGCTTGGAAATTAAATAATAGAGTATTTCCCTCTGAGTAAAACCAATTTCAAAGTACAAACGCACGAGTCTGACCCTCTCGATCGGCCGCCGCCATTGATCGTCATCAATACTACGTACGTACGTAATAATACTACGTACGTACGTACGTAATAATACGTACGTAAGTAGTATTTATTACGTACGTACGTAATAACTTAATTGTGTAAATATTTCCATGTCTGCTACATATATTTTGTAAGATAAAACAGTACAATCTCATTAGGCCCAATTCAAAAATTAATCGTTGGGGCTCCAGGGTCAATAAGTAAAAGTCAAGTTTGTTCCGAGAAGCAATTTTTTTAAAATCAGAAGTGGCACACCTGGGGCAGGGGGCACAGTGCCCCCACGCTTTTTAAAATACCCCTTTCTCTCTGAAAGGTGCCCTTTTTACTACTGGAAGAGCCCCTTTTCCCCAATAAGTGCACATTTCCCCTTCTGATAAGTGCCTCATTTAAATCTGAAAAGTGCCCCTTTTCCTCAATAAGTGCACATTTCCCCCTTCTAGTGCCTCTTTTTAATCTGATAAGTTCCCCGTCTTTACTTTTACTATCTATGCCCTTTTCCTCTTCTCACATACTTAATTTTCACCTCTTATAATGACCACAGGCGTAGCCAGGATTTTTCAATAGGGGTGCCACAGGGGTGTCGATCCGTGTTCATGATACTAGGGATTATGTGGCACCCGGCGCAAAAAATGAAGTCTAAAAAACGCAATTTCTTGTGCATTTTATCCACGAAATTTTGCAATAATTGATCACCGCAATTGAGCGGTAGAGAAACTCGAATTTTATACATTGATAAGCGGTTTTCTATTCACTCACTTCTACAATCGGGAGCAAAACTAACGAAAACCATGAAAGGCTCGAGAAAGAGTCAAGAAATTAAGCAAGGCTATACATGAAGTTGAGATTTCTTTCATAAATTGAACCTTTGCAAAGGCTCTTTTATATATCCTACATCGGGGGCGCAATATTTAGCAGGAGTAATATGAAACATTATATGATAGCGAGCAAAGGAATTACATCTTTATTTTTTCAATTTTGAACCCTTTAAGCTATTTAAGAATTATATAGGCCTACTTGGGGTGCGAAACTACGAGATCGTCAAAGAAAATAATTATGCGAGGGAGCAAAGCGAACGAGCTTTTAAAAATTTTCACTTTTCAAAACTTCAAAAACTAGATTTCTAGTGCATTACGGAACCGGGAGGGGGCTGGGGGCTACAGCCCCCCACTTTTTTCAGTAAACACGTTTGTCTGGGACCGGACTTGCCGCTGGGAAAATGAAGCGGCACATACACACACACACACACACACGCACACACACACATCCACATACACAGCACGTCACACACCACACAAATGTTGAGGTTTTCTCACACTTAATTGACAAGCAAAAGCCCACAGGCTCACAATATTGTGGCAAATCAACGGGAATCGACGGATAATAATAAGGCAGCTGTGTAATTTCAACCTTTTTCACGTGTGATTTATTACGTACGTACGTAATAAATATTACGTACGTACGTAGTAATTATCACGTACGTACGTAATATTATCACGTACGTACGTAGTAATTATCACGTACGTACGTAATATTATCACGTACGTACGTAGTATTATCACGTACGTACGTAGTATTATCACGTACGTACGTAATATTTTTTATTTTTTTACGTCGTCAGTTTGGCCCTTCCAGGTCTTCGTACATACGTACATGACTGTATTAAAAAGAATCTGGTGTGTGTTTTTTAATCCAAAATTCGTATAGGTCTATCGGACTCTGTGTATAAGGAAGGGGGGGGGGGGGGGGGGAATCCTTATCAACAGCTTTAATTTGAGAAATATTTTTCATCGTCCTTTTTTTTTTATAGTTTCCTCCTTCTTCCGGTTTGCTTTCTTTAAAAGCTTCTTAATTTGTGCATGGCTTCTTATTTTAATTGTTGCGGGTCATTTTGCATAATGGTTATTTTCAATTGTCTTCTTAATACTGATTCTTCTGTGGTTTTGGTGTTTTTGAAGGTTTCATCTGTTACCTTTTCTTTCTCATCTTCTTTTTCTCCTCCTCCTCCTTCTTATTTAGCTTATGTAAACACAGTTTACACAAGTACTTTCCAGAAAATAATTTACATCACAAAATGTTATTCATATCAGTTTATAAAATCGGCTATATTTTTAAAGAGGATTTTATCCTTATCGTTTTCTTTTTCTTTTTCTTTTTGTTTTCTTTTACTCTACAATCTCATTATCTAGTTGGAATAGCAGAAAAAAGTATCTTGATGAAATGGAAAATTTTTAAGTATTTTCAGCGTTACATCCATTAGGCTATAGACGGGGGGGCCGAATTTACCTACCTAATTTTGAACTCATAATCCAATGACTGCATTATATTCGTCTGTTAAACCCGAGTTTAAAACTGCAAAATAGAGAAAAATTGAGAATCTCTTTTATTTTAAGTGGTAATAATATATTTTCCAGCGTTAAATGAAGTGTTGATTTAGTAGAAACCAATATAAGCTTTGCATTAAATATGATAAATACTATGTACGGAGGATATTTTTCCCCCGTGCACCGTGGTTTCCCATCGGTTTTTGACAAGTTAAACTATACCGTAAATATAATTTCCTATATTATTTAAACATCCTTAGCTGTTTATTTTTGGTCTTAAAGATAAGGTATATAAATATAAAAAAAATCTCAAAGTCGGATATTTCCCTTGAAGCCTGAATCCGTTGTTTGCTATTTTGACATAAAGTAGATTTATCAATTTCTTCCAATTTTCCTTTTGTAGAAACACTCGCTCTTTCTCCTTCGCCGTGGCCTGTCTCCTTCTTCCTTCTCTTCCTCTTTAATCTTACATAAGTTCATCTTCAAAGGCCGCGGCTTCTACTTTTCCCCGTATACTTGCTCTTATATTTTCACAGTAGGTCATTTCTTTTTTAAGTCATTTTCTCCTTCTCTTTCTCTTTCTTCATCTTCATTGAAAGTGTGCCGAAAGTGGAAACCACAGTTGATTTATTAAAAGACCTAGCTTTATCTCAAACTTCATAAATTGCGTATTAAAGATCTATCTATATAATAGGTACATGCGTGCATATTGGGACTCGAACCGCGAACTGTGATCTACAGTCCGACGTATCCACGAGACCACGACACATATATATAGTGTTTTATCTTATCTTATCATATCTTATCTATCTAAAGAGTCTCTCCCTCTCTCTCTCTCTCTCTCTCTCTCTCTGTATCTATATCTATCTATCTATCTATCTATATATCTATCTTTCCATCTATCTATCTATAGGTCTCTCTATCTATCTATCTAAATCTATAGAATCTTGAAACACACTTGTTCTCCATTTTAACGTCCTGTCTTAGCTGGCTGCTCAGCTTTATATGTTATCAATCCTGGGCCCTGTTTCATAAAACGTCTTATCAAAAACAAGTGCCAAATAGTTATGTCAAATTTTTTCTCAGCCAATCAAATGCAGTAATTTCAGTCCTTTTCAATTTATTTTTATTATTATTATTATTATTTTATTTTTTTTTTTTTCAACTATGAGCGTTATATTTTCCAACAAGAGATGGCGCAATTGAAATAAGACCATGCAGAGGATAAGACGAATCGCAGTCAACTTTCACTACCACATTTTGGAATGTTCTAAATTGAAGAAATACTCATATCTCCGATAGCGGAGGAGGATACTA
Organism: Heliocidaris erythrogramma; assembly: GCA_025617745.1. Classification (NCBI taxonomy): domain Eukaryota; kingdom Metazoa; phylum Echinodermata; class Echinoidea; order Camarodonta; family Echinometridae; genus Heliocidaris; species Heliocidaris erythrogramma. The sequence continues at coordinate 21,021,644 of CM046873.1, read as the reverse complement.
ATGAAGAAGAATAACTCCTTTTAAAGTTTTGCCTGTGATCGCAGTGTCCTTCAAAACAGAAGAAAAAAGAAGAAGAAGAAGAAAAGGGCGTTTGCTCCCCATTATGATTGATATGGGTATTTGACTTGTAAACTTCAGGCAACGCGGTGGAGAAGAGATTACACCCCGCCCCCCCCCCCCCCCCCCACTCAGTATTATTTATGGTACGCGTATGCTTGTTCCCTCCCTTTGAAAGCACCCCCCCCCCCCCTATCTCAGGGCTGCCAAAATTTCTAAACCCCCCCCCCCTATCGTGGGCTTTGCGCAGGCTTTTCCTGCCTTGGAGACCCCCCTAAATTCAGAACACTGCTCAATGTACCCCCCTATCTCAGGTGAGCTCTCATTTCAACCCCATATATCAGGACAGACACCAACCCCCTCCCAAGTAAGCTGTCATTACAATACCTTGGAAGAGATATTTTTATGTTCAAAATGGTATCTCAGAACTCAATGCAGTCATAAGAAACCAAACAAAAATGAAAATCTCATGACCCCCCCCCCCCCTTTTTTTTAATTTCTCAGGTGTCGAAGAGAGAGAGAGAGAGATAGAGCGAAAAAACAACCCCATTTTTAATGAAATCTCCGGGTGAAAGATAAAAAACACCCCCTTTTTTTTACAATTCACGGGATTGTGTCGCCCAAAAAGTACCCCTTTACCGGAGATTTTTGGAACACGCATGCGGTCCCTTCGACCTCCGAGTGGGAGGGGGGGGGGGGGGGGGGGGATTACACAAATTAACTTCCAAAGTTAATTCTTCTACTTTTCTTCTACTTCGGTACTCGACAGGATCCATCAGTCAGGATATTACGTCAAGGAGGTTTACCTCGTAATAATAATAATTAGAAGATAAACGTGACTCATTGCCCCTTCTCTTCCTTTTGGAAGGTTGGCTTCATAACCTATAGCTGTCCGAGCATATTTGAGAAAATTCCCATGAAATAATGAGGTATTATTAACAATTTGATCAATAAAGTTTACCTGGTAATAATTTGAAAAATCAATTATTATTATTATTTTTAAAATTATAATTATTATTTTATATTATCATTATTATTATTATTATTATTATTATTATAATTATTATTATTATTATTATTATCATTATCATTATAAGCATAATTATGTGCGACTTATTATAAGCAATGCGGTTTATTCCGTCACAAATTTTATAGAAATTGGTGGTTAAGGTGAAAGCGAATGTGGGTTAAGGCGAATCAGAACAATAGGCTTAGATAAAAGGATTCGCCTTAATGTCACATGTAAAGTTATTATTTCTATAATAATGATAGTAATGTTAATAATAATAATAATTATTATTATCATTATTATTATCATAATAATAATAAGTATTATTATTTATATTATTACTTTTATTATTATTGTTGTTATTATTGTTATATATTGTTATCATTTTTTTATTATTATCATTAGTCTATCATTATCATTATCATCATAATTATCATTAATATTATTACTATCATTATTGTAATTACTATTTTTATTATTATTATTATATTATTATTTTTATTATTATTATTGTTATTATTACTTTTTTTTCTCCCAAAACTCATTACTTTTTAAATTTAAAGGTTGGAAATGTGTCAGGGGCAGGGGGAAGGGGGGACTCACCCCTGAGCTCCTGCCACCCCTATAGTTTTATGGTACGCAATTGGACGGAAATGAAGCAAACGGAAGAATAAGAAATTAAAAGTAATGAAGAAGGAAAAGATGGGTATAAAAATATACGATTTCAAATGAAAGGGCAACTTTTTCACTAGCACACATGTATAGTATGTTTTCATATATAAAGAATGGTGTCATATCTCTCTAAATGTTTCGGTAGCTAGCTCCACGGCCACAGCTGCTGTACAAACATCGAGAACGCTAGCACAGCTCCCGCTTAAACCAGGGAAATTCAAAATGGCAACATTGGTTGGATTTCAAATGCTCTCAGAACCAATAAATAATATGCATATTCAAGGACAAGAGCAACCGATTTCGAGTAAGTCAAAGCTGGAAAATAATCTGGCCATATTTGAACATGTTATTTTTGTATTTAACTTAAGTCCTGTGACAGTGTGAGGAGAATGGTTGACGTACTTGTCAGTTGTCTCTGCATTTCGCCTTTCGTCGTTGAATTGACGCGACAGTCAACGGGTGCATTGTCAGTGCTGGAGCGAAGCTACTCGCATACCCTACGCTACCGGTTACCTAGCCCGGCCCGCGCCCGTTGACACGTCAGCTACTGCCATGACTGCAAGCTGCTGATGAGGATTGATTATGACTAAATATGAGGATTGATGATGAGGAGGAGGATGATGTTGGTGGTGATGATGATGATTATGATGATGATTATTAATATTATTAATGATGTTGGCTATATCGTGGTTGAGGAAGGAAACCACTCGTTCGTTAACACGCAAAAATAAAGTGCAGACATTGCCATGGCATTGGCAGACATGGCAGAGACAGAGTCTAGCATGTCTAGTAATTAATATGGACGGGGAATGAGGAAACCAATGGCAATGATAATACGTGTAATAAACGCAATGAAGCGCTTCTGTGCGGAGCGAATGGTGGTTTCCTCAACCACGTCCACGATAATAATAATCCAATTAAAGTCCACTCCAAATTTTACTAACCGAAATGGAAATTCGTTTTGCCCAATTGATCGTGGGCCATGATGTTGATCATGTAATATTAAATTAATTGCGGCTATATTAGCTAATATGCCCAGTAATCCTCAAATTGGCAAAAATCCTACTTAGGTCTTTAGGATATCGAAAAAACAGTGAGCAGAACAGAGGTACTGAATTTCTATAGAGTGGAGGTATAAAGCCTTAAGTCAAGAGCAACGAGCTGTACCGTCATGTCAACTGTTCGTGGTCTAGTGGTCAAGAAATCTGCATGGTCAAAGTATCCTTATTCTACTCAGTCTCAGCACGTTCTACAATGTTGCTGGTTCGAATCCCGCTTTTCTTGACTGATATTTTTTTCAGTTATGAATTAGCAATAGCGTTTATTCCGTTGAAAATGATCAGAATTTCAATAATAAAAACACAAGAAACTTGACTCAATATTCACTTGGTCAGGCGGATTTAATGGTGGCTGGGCATAATAACGAATTTGGCCATAGTTGCTTGGATACTGACAATTTTCAATTTTACTTCAGTCTTACTGTCTTACAGTATGTTAACATTTTAGACCCACTACCATGGCACTGGACTGGGGCCTCAGGGCACTGGCACTGCACATGCAATGAATGATGCATGCCATGACATGCACTGGCATGACTGGCCAGCAATCGGCTGCATTCATCAGTTCATGACATATGATATGTGCATGATGTGGCATGTGGCCATTGCCAGTTTCTTTTTAACTTGTATTTGTAATGATAGATTGAAGTCTAAAGCGCTGCATAGCGCCCTTTAACATAAGGCCTCACGTATTTTCAAAAATACCAATTGACGTTAGATCTAACTCACTCGCACGTATATGCAAGGTTATTGTAAACTAGATAACCTCACACTTCGTACCTTCGTACATTCGTACCTACGTACCGCGATGAATTGCCTCTCATAGGCAAGTGTGTGATCTTTTGCACATATGTGTGCTGGAAAGGAGCAAGATCGCCGGTCAAAAACAGCCTGAAAATTTCACTTGATCAAGATAATAAAGATCCTCTTGAAGAATCTGGCTTGCAATTAGATTATATCATCCTAAAATGTAGAAGGAAGAATTTCTCAAAATTTTGCTGATTATATTACCAGTGTTTTTACCTCTTCAACTTAGAGTCGTGACCGCCGCCAAATTGAAACGGCCCCACAAAGTGATGGTTCCATGAGTGGATCTAACTTAGATCTATGGTGTAGTCTAGATCTACTCGGTGGACAAATGGTGGACTGCACTTTAATTTCTGATTGATCATGTTTATCAATATCAGTTCATGAAAAATCAAGACACAAATACAGAGATCTAGATCTACATGTAGATATTCCGGAGAAAAAAAAATCAGAAGCAAGAGGAAGAGAAAGAGAAGAAAAAAAATAATGAGAAGAAGAGGAACAAAACAAAGAAGAGGAACAAAAAAAAAAAAACAAGAAAAAGAAGAAAGAGCAGAAGAAGAAGAAGAAAATGAAGAGTACTGTAGGAGGAGGAGGAGTTGTTCAACAGTCTGAGAAAGTATCTTCCAAAGTTCGAGTGGACACCTAATTTGTACCCCAAAAAAAGAAATCATGGGATGATAGATTATTTGCTTGTGCAGATCAACTCTTGGAATCAGCTACCACTGACAGCCTCAGAAAGACATATGTATCAACTCTAACCTCCTTCAAGTCTTCGCTAAAACACACTTGTTCAAAACTGCATATTTGACAATGTTATTCTTGTACATGTATGTATCCCCATTGTATATCTTTGTTGTTCATGCATATTTCAAATTTTCAATATTGTTTCTGTGTCTCAAATTTCTTGTACTCTGTATTACTGGTATACTCTTCCTGTACATTTACAGTGCCTTGAGCATTTTGGGTAATGGAAATGGTGCTTTATGAATACTCAATGTTAGTATTATTATTATTATTAAAACAAATTATACAAAGTTTACAAACTCATAGGCCCAACCCCTTGTAGGACTACGTGTATGTTGAACATTCCCTGCTGCGTTATTTACTAGATTACTGGATTCAGGGGCCCGTATTCTGAATTCTGGTTTAACTTAAATCATGGTCTAAATCTGTGGTTTAACTATGGGCAGCCAAATGTGAAACAAATCTCAGTAGATATTCAATTTATCAGCATTTTTGGTACTCAAACTTTTAAAAACTGTCTGGGAATGATAAGTACAATAGTTTTCTTGACCATTAAAGCATGAGACCAGAATCCAGTAAACAAAGTAACATACAGTGTAAACAAAGTTTTGACATTTTTGGCTTAAACCACAGATTTAAACCATGGTTTAAGTTAAACCGGAGTTAATAATATGGGCCAGGGACTCTTCAACATTACTCTGCTACAAATTTGGGGATTCCAAGATTATGAAGTATTTAAATAATTATTTTCCCCTTCCTCATGTATTATCTACAATGTATTGTACATGTATGTACCTACCCTGGACTGATCCAGGCTAGCACATAAAAACCTACAGTGTATTGTAGGGATTCAGACAGGGACAGCCATGCAGCAGTTCCAGGGGGCGTTTGATTACGTATCTTGTCAGTGATGTTTACTGACAAATTTGCTCTCAGCCAATCAGATGCAAGGATTTCAGTAGCTTATAACAGTTATTGCAACTTGTCATTGATGACAAGTGTTATGAAGCAGGGCCCTGGTTAGATCAAATAACCTTGTACACTGTCTGTTACATACAACTCTGCAGTTAGCGGCTGCAGCAACCTTACATGTACAAAGTATATAGCATTCATTTCATTTTTCCAGCTCCTGGCCCATTCCGAGCCACCAAGATGTGGAACGCCATCGTAGAGCATCTGAAGACTGCTGTGGATGTCAGAACCAGGAAGCACATGATGAGGTCATACGAGGACTGCTTCCTGGGGTCAGATGCGGTGGATGTGATCTGTGATTATCTGGAGAGAGAGAATTCGGATGTCAAAGATGTCACGAGAGAGAAGATTGCAAAGTTGTGTCAGGTGAGCTTCTCAGACTGAAGAAAATAGTAAAAATACATTTTAAAGACATCTTCATTTCAATAAGAATTCTGATTTCTTATGTATTATATTACTTTTTATTTGTTATTGTTTTAATGAGTTTCCCTTGAATGCTTTCATCTGGATCATCAGCTGACGATTAACATTGGTTTTGGAAATAAGTTATCTCCGAAGAAGATGAGAAGATACAAATTCCATTTTCTATACCGGTATGCAAAATTGGTTACATCTCACAAAAGATTATGTGGCTCCATGACCCATATTGAAACACTTGATTTTTGTAAACTTATTAACTTAATGTCAAAAGGTTGTTGGGAAAAAAAGGATATGAAAGAAAAAGATCATGAAACTGCAAAAGTGGGAAATTTCTGGAGGGGGCATGATGCCACTAACGCTTTTTAGGGTGAAAGACAAGTTCAAAAACAGTGATAATCGTTTACATTATCTGTAATGTATTTTATATGTTGCACTTTTGCAGTATTTCCTTGACCAAAACATCATGGAGGATGCTCAAACCTGTGGGAATTTGGGACACAAGAGGGCAGTATTTATGGACAGCAACTCACAATATTACAGGTAAAACTTTCCTTTTTTCATGTATATGTGCATGTACATGTATGTATCTGCTGCTCCATCGGGACTTTAATAATTTTGTTGAAAATGTAACCTTTACACTTACCGAAAACCAGACAAAATAGGCACATTTAATTGGAATTTCTTACCCTTAATTGTTTATAAACGCTATTGCTTCATTCCATAGGAACGGAGTTCTTTCTTTTTAGCCACTTTAATAAGCCAATTCGTAATTAGTGCATGGTATAAATGACCCCAATTAGTACACGAATGGGTGTTTGTTTAGGTGGACGCGCTGCTTGTTTAACAAGTAAAGTTATACTGGTGCGCGCATCGTGGTGCGTACAAAATAACAGTGTATAAAGGTCAGTTGTACTCAGCAGGGGCTGCGGAGCGTTTTTTGAAAGTGGGGGACCGATTTGATTTCCCTTAGTAAAGGGATACGCCACCAGGCGGCTGTGGGGAAAGTCAGGATTGCGTAAGCCCCATTCACTCATACACATAGTTTGTGTGTTGAACGCGTCCGTTGGACTAATTTGGAGTACATTTCGACTGCACGAAGCCGACCGAATCTCGCACGAGAGCTCAAGCTCAGGCGGAGCGTGCATGTTGTGCAGCGACCAGTCTGTACGGGGTGTGCCCCCCACGATGGCAACAGCATGATCAGGTAACGATCACGGTGCCCTCTCCCGGCATTAAAGCATCCACAATCTGCGGTTGGGTATCCCTTTAATGACAAATTTTGAACCTTTTTTCTGACGTTTTATGAAACGTGTCTACTCAAAAAAGAAGGGGGGCTGCAGCCCCCATCCCCAGACATGCCAACTAGTACGGATTCCTCACCCAGTTTCGCTCCTATTACACTTGATAAGGGGGTACCAACATCTATGGATGTCTGGAATTAATTTGGAACACAACATTACCATAATGCATCGCACCTGTCTACTCGAACAACCTTTTGTTATCCACTGGCATTAACTATTTATGGCTATGGGTTACAAGAACTGTTCTAAATTTTTGCCTGTGATACACAATGCCATACCCCCTTATCAACCGTAAAAGGTGAGGAATACGATTTTAGGTTGGCAGCACTGCATCCCCCTCCCAGGTTTCTGCGGCCCATGCTCAGTACAAATGACCTTTATCTGCACATGCACAAGTTGTAATTACGAACTGGCTTGGTACCAAATAAAATCAATGAACAATCTTTTGTGTGAGGTGACATAGTGATCTCATATATGACATTACTTAACAGTGTGATATTCTTCACAAGTTTGCAAACACTATTCGTCAAAATGAAAACGTGGCTTCAACTTCAAGGCAACTATTTGTAAAAGGCTTATGTTTTTGTTTCTATATTCAGAGAGGTGTCACAAGGAAATAGGTCTTTTTAGGACATTTGTTTTTCAGAAGACGGATTGTCTTTATATTTTCATTAAATTTCTTTTTTTATATACATGTATATATATACCTTTTTTCAGATTTACATGTAAAGACTGCAATGGAGAACCATCGAGTGAAGAAAGAACTGCATCACAAACTGTATTCACTGACTTTTCACCTACTAAATCAAAGGCATGCAAACGGTAAGACGGTGGTCACTTATTACCCTAGAGAGGAAAATAAGAGAAAAGCTTTGCAATAGCATAATAAAATTAAATAAAAAGTATTATAGCGTAACTTAACCCTTTCAGGACATGAATTATTTAAGGGTACATTGATCACATTTTGTTCCTCAAATTGGCAACCATAATATTTTTCTTTTAGTGATACATGGTTCTAATAAGGTGCAATGTCTTTGTTGCAAATTTTGTTGAAAACTTGAAAAAATTGCCAATTTTGATAAAAAACAATGATTTTGAACCTCTCAAAGTGTTGCCTATTTAAGGACTTTAAAGCTTATTCTCCTTTTTAAAAATTCCTGGCGTCAAACGCAATTTGGTCATGCAACAAAAATGGACACAATGTGTGTAGACATTTTTGCTCTCTCTACTCATGCATCTGGTATATTTTTTAGAGCTCTGAATCAAAAGTTATTGAGCCAAACCACAAAATTTGGTTAATTGTCTCAAAAGGTTGAAGAGAAGGTTGTGTTCTGGGATAGATGAAAAATAATTTGTGAGCTTTCTCATCCCTTTTAAGTCAGTGTGGAAGAACCTCATAGTAGAAATGCCCCCTGAAAAGGATTGCTCTTCAAATGCCATCATATTTGAAATGTGTGGAGAAATAGCGATTATTCATGCCACATACGTATGCAGTCCCATATACCCATTTCTGTGTGCTGTGCATGTGCTTTTCAGTGAGGTCAGGTCAATTCCCTATCATTTTGATGGTTCCAAAACCTCAAGTATACAGAGTATTATTATGTAGACATGATCAACCTTTCCCAATTGCTTTGAGACAGTGTCTTTCACAATGTAATGTACATGACCAGAACTCAACTTTATCATTAACAAAGATGTAATTTTTAATAGATGACGGGTTATGAGATTATATACATCGCATTATGTAATGTCCAAGATTCAAGTGTATGCCCAAAGTTGCAGATGATCCAGTCTGTTACATAATAGTTTAGTCATGTCATACTTTTTTGAAAATAAGACTGATAATAGCATTTCATGCACTTGGAGACTATAAATAAGGAGTATTAGAAGTAGTCAGATGCAACATACATGTTCGTTTGTGTTCTTTTTTTCCCTCTTGCTAGGAGAGCCAGCATGGACATGTTACAGCAGCCATTAGACAGGAAGAAAAGAATACGAAATAGCATCGGCCTAGGCAGAACATCACGATTTGATCGCAGGTATCTCCTACCAAATGTTCAGGCTTTATTCTTCTTTTTGAACAATTTTATTTTATGTTATTTCATCTCATTTATTTAATTTTGCTTCCGCAAAAATGTTGAAGAAGTAATTGTTCCAATTGGAATTGTGTGTACAGTATTTTCCCATGATACCCTTCCCTAAATATTTGAAATAGTCTCTCCATTTTTTTTCCTCTGTCATTTTCTCTCTTTCCAATTCTCCTATCTCTCCTCTCTTTCTCTCTTTCTTTTCTCTCCCTCCTCTCTGCCCTTTTCTCTTTCTCTTTCTCGCTCTCTTTCTCTCTCGTTTTTGCTCTTTCTCCTCCTTTTTGTCTTCCTTCTTCATCTCTTTCTCTCTCTTACAGAGCATCACTTGCAGAGGGGCGATCCTCCAACCTAAAAGGGATTCAGAACCCCGCCTTTGAAGATCCCCATTCAGAGGCCCTCGCAGCCATCGTCTCACCAACTCGTCAGCCTCTTGCCCACCGTAACTTTCAGGACCACTGCGCTGCAACCCCAGGCCTGAAAAGCTTCGGAAGGGGGAGCAGGAGAGAGAGAAGGCTTTCCAAACAAGGTACGATGACAATATTTTTAAATTGAAATAGCATTATTGCACTAAAAAGAAAAGCAGCTACTTTTGCTTGGGGTGGAATAACAGTATGATTTAATCAGTAAGAGACGTGATGAAAAATATATTCATACTGGTATGCATATCATATAACAACTGCATGTAACATTAATTGAAAACCATCATAGTACATTTAACTTCAAGAAACTCCCAAAGAGACTATGAAATTTATTTGTTCAACTAGCCATATTAAGGTAGCAAATATTTACCAAGTTGCCAAAACATGTTTAGCAATGTTTGCAGCTCATATTGACTGCAAGGAGAAAGGACTATATAGAATATCATTTGGATGAGAGTGGATTGGATCTCAGAAAATAACCTCATGATTTTTAGGTGGTGGGTCGAATATAATGTATGCCACTTTGTTTATTTGTTTGTCTGTTTGTTCTCTCTGGGTTTAGTGATCAGTGAAATCTGGAAGGAGGTCATCATTCAGAGGATCTTACATCTAGTGGACCTCCCCCACCTGGACAACCTGCTTGCTTGTGCAGCCAGTTACCACTACGAGTCTGCTGAGCACGTAGCGAAGTCTATGCCTAAACTAAATACTCCTGCCAAAAGGATGTCCAGTAGAAGGAATGTCCAGAGGCCTGATATTAACAAGTAATGATCATTTGTGAAATACATGTTTCTGTTGCGTTATGTCTCAAAAAATAAATCTGTTTGTCTGATGTGATTAGTAATTTCACATTTTGTACGCTTGATGTCCTTTCTTGGGAGAAAAACTGTTATTTACAGAATTTAAAAAAAAAAGTTTCGTAATACTCCATAACAGGGTTGTCAGCAAGAATTTATCTATTTATCTATTCTTAGATGATCTTTGAAGGTTTGCATGGTGGAGCTTATAACATGGAAAAGGTTTACAGTTCACCATGTGTGTTGGTAGGAGGAAAGGGAAAGGAAATTAGAAATGGATAGACGAGAAAGGATGACAAGAGAGAAAAGAAATATTCTTTCGTGACAATAATGGGTGAAGTCCTGAAAAGGACTGTAGACCAGATGAGATGAGATGAGAAGACTTGGTTGATGATCGATGGATGAGCAGCGATGGATTGAGTAGCGAAGGTTTGAGTAGATGAGGCTTGAGTAGGAGGTTACTCGACGTTTTGGACAGGTTGACTGTCCGTCATCAGGACATCTATTCTATCTATTCTTGTTGTTTTTTTTTTTTTTTTTTTTTTTTTTATCATGTTCTGATGACTCTGTAATCCTATTATATTGATCAATAAAAAATTAATGAAAAAAAAAAAGAATTTATCTATGCTAGGTATGTACGGTAAAACTTGATTGAATAGAAGCTGCTGCATCTGAGAGGGAATTTACTCATAGGTTTTCTCTTTTGGTGCTGTTTATTCTCCAAATGTGTTTAATATGAAATTATTTACAGTTGAGAATTCAAATATCTTTTGATTGAGCTAGTGGAGATTGTGTATAGGCCTTTACTCAGGGCTTGGCACTAACAAGTGCGTGATGCACAGACCCAAAATTTGAATGGTGGACGCCCAAACTTGTGGAAAGCTACATGTACATCTAACAGTGGCCCCCTTGCACACAGACCTCAGAGAATTTTAAGATAAAGTTGAGTTCTGGTCCTGCGATTACATTGTGAAAGAAACTCTCTCAAAGCAATTGTGAAAGGTTGGTCATGTCTGCATAAGAATTTGGAATCGTCAAAATGAAAGGAAATTGACCCCATCTCGCTGAAAAGCACATGCACACGGAAATGGGTATATGGGACGGGACTGCACGCACATATGGCATGAATGTTTGAATGTTTGAATGTTTGGCCCGAATTATTTCTCATATTTTGAATATGAGGGCATTTGAAGAGCAAACCTTTTCAGGGGACATTTCTACTATGATGTTCTTCCAAACTTTAAATGGAATGAGAAAGCTCACAAATTATTTTTCACCTTTCCCAGAACTCAACCTTCTCTTTATATCTGGACCCCAGTGCAAAAAGTGAGTGTGGAGTCCTGCCTCGACTGATCATTCACAGATTCTATTCATTACAGATAAAGCAATTTCATTCCTGTGTATATTTATCATAAATAATTTTTCTTTCTATGCCCTCAGCATTGATCCGTGGTTGAAAGCCGCAATTCACTGTCTAGACGTCCACCCAGACGGTTCTCACCTAAAACGTGACTTCTGCTCCAGCCGACTACATACGGCAGGGATGCTCCATGCCCGCAAGCTTCTCCTCTTCCAAACCATTGTCAAACTTTATACAGACACCCGAAGACAACCCCTTATCACCCCTCTCCTCATGGACATTGTCACAGTGATTCTTGGCGCGCTTGGAGGCGGGAAGGGATCGCGGGCCATCGAGCTGACGCAGCTGTGTCTTCTCCTGTTGCCTGGGGCGACCCGTCTCCGACTGAGGGCGCTGCTGAGGTTCATGGGTGAGGCTGGAAAGAAGACTTCCATCAAACTTGCCTACCAGGTAAAGAAATGTATTACTGCTAATTCGTGTTTCCCAAACGTATTGTTGCCAATTTAAGGGGGCATACCTGATTTTTTTTTCAGCCCCTTGGAAAATAATTTTTTTTCAGCCCCTTGGAAAATAATTTTTTCCATGAGATTTGTTTGTTGATACTTACTGAGAGTATGTTAAAAGAAAACATAAGTGTACATGTATGAAAATCTTTGGTATCAGTGACAAAGTAGAGAATAAAATATTTCCAATTAGAAATACCTAGAAGGAAAGAACTGTTGCTTCAATTTGAAGCAGGAATGTCAAGGATGCATGTACTGGGAAGCATCGCGGCTCAGTGATGTTTCAAGTTTGTACTTCTTTTTATTGCAAAGTGAAATAAAGTTTGACCGAATTGGATTGAACCAAACTGAAAATGTTTTTTTTTTATAATTTGCATCAACAGGTGGACAACCGTACCAACGTTTGCAACACCCTCCAGGCAGCCATCATATCAAGCCCTCTCCTGTCGGCCGTCCAAGCCAAGAACTTGGTGTCCTTCTTCCTGGACACCCAGAACAAAATCTTCAAGGTCCCAGAGGCAGTTCTGCAAACGGTTACGACGAGGGTGGCACGGGCCAAGCAAGGGGACCTGGACCACTGCAGAGGTATACACAGTGTCTTCAACGATTGTACGGCACATGCTCTAGCGCCAATTGCTGTTCAGACCTTTTCTAACTCTAACCAAAGTCCTAAATTCAACCCAGGACCCAACACTATATATTAAAGTAACCTTAACCACTAAACCCGGGACCATAACCTAAAGCCCAGTGGCAACCCTAGCTCTAATGTCTAAACTCTAAACCTATATTCTGAAGAAATAAAGCCCGGAGCTTCTTCTTTTCTTTTTTACATTTCCCACGAATTGAGAGAAATATTCTTGGAGGTGTTGTGGTCTAGTGGATACGTCACCGGACTGTGGATCTCATGGTTCGTGGTTCGAGTCCCGCCGCGGCACTAATGTCCTTTGGCAAGACATTAATCTACATTTGCCACTCTCCACCCAGGTGTAGTAAATGGGTACCTGTTAGGAATTTATTCCTTGAAAGCTTTTAGCGCCTTAAGGCAACTGGGCTAAAGCCAGGTTAATAATAGTCCTTTGTAGGCGCCTTGAGCATCCTCAGGGATGGATACGTGTGCAATATAAATGTAGCTATTATTATTTATTATTATTATTATTATCCCAGGGAAATATTTTGGAGAGACAAAAGTATTTACCAAGACTACCCTTCCCAGAACCCTACCCTGTACCCTTGTTTGGGATACAAAATAAGCACAAAGTGTATTGTGCAGTTCCGAGAACCCTGTTTTTAACTGTAAAACTTGAAACGTTATTTAATGTTCGCGAATTTCGCGAGCGGTACTGATTCACAAAAGTTTCATGCCGCGAAATCATTGTATCATAATTGACATAACGCAGAATTTTTGCAAATCGCAAAAAGTTTCTTGCTGTGAAAATGGCTATCGTTTACAATTCGCGAAAGCTTCATGTCGCGAACATTTCTGCTTTTATAGTATGCTGTTTATGCAGTATCCCAGGGGATGATTTAGGATGAATAAAGAAAAGAAATTATGGAAATAGGAATGGTCTTTTTTTATAACATATGTTTGTTTGTTTGTTTGCCTTTTGTTTTGTTTTTAACCCCAAAAACCAAACTCATTCTCTAATGGAAATTGACAAACATGTGCATCTATTGTTGAATTTAATTTCTATTCAAGTATCTTCATTTCAGATAAACTTTCAGTAGGAATAGCTTGTGAAATGAAAATATCAGTGTTGCCAATTTGAAGAACAGTTTAGTAATTCTATCCCCCATGGAGAAGTTTCATTTACTTTACCTCCACATTGAGAGTTTACCTTTCCATGTGGAGGAGAAAATGCTTTCACGATGAAACACCTTGAATAAACAGCACCATCTCTTGATGGGATATATGTAGGTTTTCAGCTACAAAGCAGGTTCTTGAGATTTGTGATGTCTTTTGCATACCTTGCATAATAATCAATTTGAAATTGATCACATTTACACACATGTAGGTTAGCTCCAGTAATGTTTTTACTAAAATGTATAGATCAAAGAAAATTTCTGCATGCAGTATTCTGATGGTAATTTCTAACAAAAATTTAAAGGGTGTTCTGTGATCGTGGGCCAGAATTTAAAGGATATTTATGGCAGACATTTGAAGACACTTGGGTAGGATATTATTTGTAGTGATCACTTTTTGTTTGTTTTTGTGTTTGTTTTTGCTTTTTGTTTTTTTTTAGGGGGTGGGGGCGAAGGGAGCTCTGTTGATTGAAGTTTATAAGGTTACATATTATTTCTGTACCAGTATTCCTAATTTCATGGTTCTGTTATAATTCGAAAGCCTTTCTACATTAAGTTTACACATGTGGTTTATATTACCTGTTAAGCTATGATTTGTTGTTATGAGACTAATGGGGTGTTGCAAGAAAGTTGCGATTGATTGCAAGTTGCAACTGATCAGTACTGACTAATCAAAATCATTGTTGCAAGCGCATCTTCTTGAATGGGCAGACCCTGAACCATTCAGAATGGTTGTTCTAATTGGCTTTACAATTTGCAATCGATTGCAACGCCCCATAAGTGGTATAAACCATTTATCATTTTCAAATCACATATTATTAAAGATAATGTTGAGTACTATGTAAATGAGAGCATATGAAGATTAGGAAAGCTCACAAACCATTTTCTCCCTCTATTACCAGAACTCTTTTAAACCCTTTTTATTTTTTTGTTCCTGCAGTGGTCTTCTGTCAGACAGTGACAACGGAACAGTTTGAGGTCCAGGGTCAGGCCTACACCAAGGAGGCCCTGCGGAATCTCATGAACACCATTATCGACGACACCAAGCTACCCCTCAAAGAGAAGAAGCACAAGCTGAAACTCCTCCAGAAAGCCCATCCTGAAGTCTACCACAAGCACTTTGCAGATATGCTATAATATATATATTTCATTTTGTTGAATATCAATAATATCATGATCTATAATAGAGCAGTACCACTGCCAAATAGCGTATCTAATATGCCTTGAAAGAGAACAAGTATAATTAGAAACTTTCTGAAAACACTTCCTAGCATCTACAACAGGCACATAGCTGATGCACTTTGCAGATACATACATGTACCTGTATACTATAATTTATTCCATGTTCCTTTTATGTAGCAGCATCTTTGTCATCTGGGTGAGATTACCAGTGCCAAAGTAACAGCTGCTGCAATGTTTTTCTTATCCCCCCCCCCCACCCCTCAACGGGCATTCGTTGTGTATCTGAATAACCTGAATCTTAGAACATGGGGCCCTGAGAATTGTACACTATAGATGGCCACAGTGATTTAAATGTGGGCTTCGAGATCGGACATGCACAAGAAAGTTTCAATGTCATGTGGAAACAAGTCCAGATTTTGTCCACTTTCCTTGGCATGCAATAACAGTTTGCTTGTCATCAGCACTGTACAAAGCGTCTCCATTGGCAAGTGAGGTATGTCTTAGTGTGAAAGCATTGAAATTTGATGTCCTTTAGTATAAATGGCTATTTTTTCATACAGCAAACCAGTACAAAGGTACATGTAGGATCATGGGTCAAAAAAAGAGAAAAATCTGAAATATGGCTAGTAAAGTATTCTCCCTTTTGCTTGATTTCCTTAAATCCTAAAGCCCCATTGTTTTTCATGATGCGATAATTAAACCACCTCCAAAAATCTGCCCAAATATTTTAAGTGAGTAGCAAGTGGGTATAAACAACTGCCGCCCGCTCTATTCCTTTGATCTGTGTGTTATATAATTATACAAGTTAAATTACCGGTAAGTTATGCAGGGTCGACACTAACAAGCGCCCAGGGACTCATGGGCATCCAAAATCTAAGTCCGAACCCTCAAAATGTCAGAAATGTAATGTAGGGTTCCTACATGTACATAAGTGCAGAGCCCTGCATTGTGCTAATGAGTATGCCATTTTATTTTGCAGCAGCATTTAAAAACAATTTTAGGCAATTTACTACATCACATATGAACGTTTAATTGTAGTGATATGAATGGGGAGTTTTCTTCTTCCAAATTTATCAGAATGAATGTTTGGTAGTTGTTTTAAAGCTGCATACTGTATATAAAGATGTGTACATTTTATATTTGAAATCATAAAACAAGCCTATTGAACTTTTACGAATGTTCATTGTATATGTATTGCTTAATAAGTTTGGTTATACAAACTGACTTTTGTTTTTATCACAAGCTAAAAATCCCATAACATGTGCGCATGGTCTAAGCAACAAGTCTTGGAGCCAGCACCACTGAAAAACAGTATTCAAACAAAGTAATCATGCTGCCCTTTCATCGAGACTGTTTCTTCAGGAAGTCTATGGAGTCATCCTCCATTTACTTTTCATGAAGAAGTAGGTTCCAGGGTGAATCTCGACTTCAAATTTTGAAGGAAAAAAACAGTACAGACACAGTGGAACCTTGTTACAAAGAACACTGTTATAACAGACTCTCATTATAACAAGGTCATTTTCCCTGTCCAATTTCTTTGTATTCTATGGTTTCTTAGCCCTGATATAACAAGGTTTTCAATATAAAGAGGTGATTTCCTTGGTCCCAAGGAGTTTGTTTTAATGAGGTCCCACTGTATTGAAATCAATGATGCTGTTTTTTCTTCACGTAACTTGTTGACAGATTCAGGAAGTTTATGGGAGTTTACAGCATCCAACAAAACTGAATACACCCCTAAAAATGGTTGAATATTCCAATGTAATAACTTTCTACAATGTTAAAATGCAACTCTTAAAGCGATGATCGGGTCAACATTCTGTTAAACATTTATAGATCATACAAAATAATTATTCCGTGAAAACAGTGTAGTACACAATTGGGGTTACAGTGGAATACTGTAAACGCTGTTATTTTCGCGTGATTAAATTTTCGCGCTGAGCGACGCAAAAGCGTATTCGCAGGTTCTTGAATTCGCGCTGCACAATTACTCACTTGCACTCTAAAATGAATTGGATTCAATTGGATTGGAAACACGTATTAATCAGATGAAGCGCCCAATGCAGCGTCCATTCAAAACAAGCATAAGAAATCGTGTTACTATTTTCGCGCGGACCGAAAATCTGCGAAAATTAATGTATCATGAATAGAAATGCATTTACATTATTAAACATATTTCAAAAATGTACAGTAGAACCTTGTTATAAAGAACACCGATATAACAAACTCTCGTAATAACCAGGTGATTATACCTGTCCCATTCCTATTGTTTTTAGCCCTGATATAACAAGGTTTCAATATAATGAGGTAATTTCCTTGGTCTCAAGGAGTTTGTTATAACAAGTGTCCACTGTACTCAGATTTGTTGGATGCTGTTGTACCCTCATATAGAAGTAGGTTGGGGTGAGGGTGGATTACCGTCTGTTTATAAATATGCAGGAAGGTTTGGGAGCACACCTGATTTGTCATTTCAACATTTCTATTTTTCGCTTTAGGAATTGTCCTGACCTTTCTTTTATGATTGTTGGCTAATGAGAAAATTTTATGGATTTAAATGTCAGACTTGTTTACCAGAAACATGTCATTTTCTTCTGGTAAAATGGGGGAAAAAAAATTTCTTGACTTACTTTGTATAAAAATATGAGGGATTACAGGGATTTGAAGTAATTACAGAATATTGTTTTTATGATCTAATTCAAAATCTTCAAATTTTAGCATCAATATGAAATGAAATCTTCTGTAATTCCACTTTAATTATTTGCCTAAAGTAAGAACTCTTGTGTAACTGTAGGTGTTTCTTTTAATTTAAAAAATCATAATAAAATCATCTAATATTGCTAAGTATCACAAATATTGAAAATATATGGGCAGCTTGGACTACACAAACATTTGGACAAACTAGAATGTACATGTAGTACGCATTTTTAGAAATATATAAGAGCATTTCAAGAGCAATCTGTGGCATTTCCACAAAGGAAAAAAAAAGAAGAAAAGATAACTTAAAAAAAAAAAAATCTACCTCTGAGTAAATTAACAGACTTTTTTCTGAATTTCTGATTATGTTGTCATTGGGAATCAGATACAGTCAAACCTGCTTTAGCGACCACCTGTCTATAAAGGCCACAATTTTTGTTTCCCCTTGAACAAATTTTCTCATTGAAATGTGTATTTAAGGAACCTGTCCATAAAGACCACCTGCTCATAAAGACCACTTTTCTTGTCTCCCTTGAGTGGTCTTTATAGACAGTTTCACTGTAGTAGCTGGGCCGTATAGAGCAACAAAATGAAAGCCTCTAAAAGAGATGCTGCTGAGTACTACTCAGAAATGCACAAATTATGAGATACTCACATGTATACCAATAAACATATTTAACACAAATTCTCTCATTCAACCCCTAAAACGTTTGTTTGTGGAAAAAAAAAAATCACCACCGCGAGCTTTCAGGACTTGGTAACTGCCCCAAGATCCACAAGGAACGCAGATGGAGAGTACATTAATAATAATAGCTACATCTATATTGTGCACGTATCCATCCCTGAGGATGCTCAAGGCGCCTACAAAGGAGTATTATTACCCTGGCTTTAGCCCAGCAGCTGTCTTAAGGCGCTAAAAGCATTCAAGGAATAAATTCCTACCAGGTACCCATTTACTACACCTGGGTAGAGAGTGGCAAATGTAGATTAATGTCTTGCCAAAGGACATTAGTGCCGTGGCGGGACTCGAACCACGAACCGTGAGATCCACAGTCCGGTGACGTATCCACTACAATATGTGTGTGTAACTCTGCAACAAAATGCCTGATTTGGTGTAAAAGAAGACGGGAGAGAAGAAAGTCATGAAACTGTAGGGTAAAATTATCACTTCCCTAGCTCTCTAGACTTTATAGGGTCAATAGTTAGGGGTCCAAGCAGTAAAAGAAAAGGTAAAATAAATCAGGGTTGAGTCTGTCATGGAGCGAGACATAAAGAGGGTCTTTAAAATGGAAGAGTTGTTAAAACAAGTTGAAAGAGTCATATTATCTTTCCAGAAGATAGTTCCGAGTATATTCACCTCTTTTTCGTGGATTTCCCGCCCTCAATAGGTAACTATTTAACTTGTTTTCCTCTATTTTAATATGTGTATTGACACTGCATTTTAATTGTCAAAAAAATAGAATTATTAATATACCTATCAAAGACTGAATTTGTCATGTAGATCTATGTCTTATTAAGTACATGTAATACCTTCATTAACTAAAGCCTTTACTGTCATTAAAACCCAGACTGGATTTTATTAAATATCTAAGGATATTTTTCGTACATGTTAAGGCAAGAGCATGTCCAAATGAAAATTTAAAGCAGGATATTAACGTGACATAAAACTGCTTGAACTTGCATTATTTATAGTGCAAGGCGGGAGATGGGTTATAAGGAGAAAGAATAAAACAGAATATTATTACAAGAGATACATGGAGGAAGTAACAGAAAATAAAGGGTAAAGGGGGGGGGGTATAAATAAGGAAATGTAATTTTGAAATTTTACTTTTGTTGAAAAGTTTTTGACTTTTCATAATTCTTATACTTCCTAAGGGACAAGGTCATTGACTCTGAAAACTAAAAAGTTCAGAAGAAAAGAGAAACAGTCTATTTTGTTGTTGGTGCAATTTGGTGAAATAAAAGCTCATCTTTCAATCTGTATTGAGGCTAACTTTTAGTTTTGATTAATGGATATTTGAGAGTTGAATGACCAACCACTGGTACATGTAGATGTAGATGTGAATGTATGTATCTTCTTAAACATCGTATTTCATATTCTTTATTTACTTTGAATTGAGAATATGAAATCAATACATTCTATTATTTTTTTATTAGGATTTCAGATTGCAGATTTAAAAAACGATTAATGGAAATTATGAATCATACTTGTTTATTAAGGATACCATAGGCTCTGAATACAAGTTATTTAACTCTGTGATATCTGTTGTGATTATTCATCATTTTCATTCAGATATGTTTTTATTTTAGAAACATCAGTCATCTTAAAGTACCCCCTCTTTAGTTCCAGTAGAATTTCTGATTGCGTGAACTAAACTTTTTAAAGTTACATGTAGAGTCAATCATTTTGATTTGGGGAGAACTTCATGTATTTTATTTTAATATTCTTAAAAAGGAGGTTGAGTTCTGGGAAAGGTGAAAAATAATTTGTGATCTTTCTTATTCTTGTCATTTTGGAACAACATCACAGTAGAAATGTCCCCTGCAAAAAGATTGCTCTTCAAATCCCCTCATATAAAAAATATGACGAGAAGCGGCTGAAATATTTGAGCCGAACATTCATGCCTTATGTGTGTGCAGTCCCATATACCCAGTTCTGTGTACAGTGTATTTGCTTTACAGGGAGGTTGGGTCAATTGATGATCCCAAAACCTCACAGTATAAACCAATTTGTACATAGACATGATCAACCATTCCCTATTGCTTTCAGACGATGGGGGTGTCAAAACGACCCTCCCCCAGTTAGAATAGAGTTAATGTTTACTGATACTTTCAGAATAAATCCTACTCCACGCAAATCTTACTTCAATATCTGCAGAATATCTGGTCGCCTGAACTTTTAAAAGATAAATTCCATTATTCTTAATTGAGTAGTTTTGTACATGTAGGTATTTCATATTTCCTCACAGTTCATACAGGGTTGCTATGTGAATGAACTCCCACTATGCAGCAGGATTAGCATATTCTGCATGTTGAGGTTTAAAAATAGTCCAGTGGAAGTGAATCTTTTCCCACTTTAATATATATTTATTAAGGATAGAGTACATATAGCCTTTCTATAAAGCAAATTTGATTCAATAATCATTCATAACTGTAGTGATCATAAACAGATTGTGGAAAATGATGAATATTTCACCCTTTTAATATTGTTTCATTGAAAGATAGTATTGGCTTTAATAATAGCAATTTATATTCTATAGTTATTGTAGCGCTCATAAATACATTGATGAAAGTGATCAATTTTTATCTTTTTAGTAATGCTTGCAGAAAAGTTTAAGCTGTTGCAAGTTTAATGTATCAGTAAGAACTTGCGATCAAAAACAGATTGTGGAAAGTCAGGAATATTTCATGTTTTAACATTGTTAAAAGAAAAAATAATATTGGCTGTAATAACAGCAATTTATCTTCTTTTACAGCTTTAGCGATCATGAACATACATGTATTGATGAAAGTGATCAATCTTTAACATTTTTAATATTTGTTTTGAAGGTTACAACTAATTTATATTCATTAATAACTGTATCAATCATAAACAGATTCAGGAAAGTAATAAATCTTTCACATTTTTTAACATTTGTTTTGTTCAAGAGGATTGCTTTTGCATAAACAGAATTTATGAAATTGATGTTTTTAGAAGTTTTAGAAAGATACACGTACATGTATTACTCTATAGGCTGTAATTGTAATAATTTATATTCTTACATAACTGTAGTGATCATTCATGATTGCAGTGGAAACTAGGTATAAAGAGGTCTGATATAACAATATTCCTGATACAAGGTAATATTCTGGTCCCAGCTCTTTATATTCTGTTATTTTTTTTTTTAACCTGATATATAAACAAGATTCCTGTTAATACTGTAATAAGGTAATTTTGATGGTCCCAAGGACCTTGTTATACCGAGTTTTCACTGCATAGGCTGTAATTTTAACAATATATATTATTTCATATTAACTGTAGTGATCATTCATGATTACATGTATTTGTATTCAAAAAATTAGTATCGACCATACAGAAAAGTCATTCGACTTATAAATGAAATTATGAAACGGTAATAGCATGTAAATAGTAATATAATACATGTAGCTGTAAATTAACTGCATAATGTTGACTATGAATTGTATATATTTCTGTTGAATAAGCTTGCCAATCTTATCGCACATTGTATGGTATCCATGTATTGTCAATGTTTATCAATTTCCACAAAGTAACTGCAATAAAATGAACAAAATGCACAAACTGTACAGTTGATTGTTTTTCTTGTGTTTATTACAAATTGTATTTACAAGGAATGAAGTTATGTACCTAACCGTACAAAAATGTGTGTATACAATCAAACTTTGATTTTAGCCTAGTTGGTTAAAATAAGTCTATGAAACCTACCAGAGGAAAACATTGATAATGGCCCCTGTAGTCAGGTGGCTTTTCTTCATCGATGTTAGGTACAACTTTTAATCATTGACATCAGACAATCCAGACTCTCCAGTTGCAGCATCCATTAGGCTCTCCATGGTTCTGAAGGCTTATTTATAAAGAAGTTGATGATGACACTAAACTGGCTCTGGTTCAAATACAGGATGCTAAAAGTCCTTT
Source organism: Heliocidaris erythrogramma (assembly GCA_025617745.1). Taxonomy (NCBI): domain Eukaryota; kingdom Metazoa; phylum Echinodermata; class Echinoidea; order Camarodonta; family Echinometridae; genus Heliocidaris; species Heliocidaris erythrogramma. The sequence goes on along the minus strand of CM046873.1, from coordinate 20,999,108 downwards.
TGAAACTAAACATTGACATCAGACATCAAAGTTATCAAAACAGATGTTCTGGCCTTCTTAGCGTGACTGAAACCCTGAGCGCATTTACGACCATGTAAAAGTATATATATACATCCACAGCAGGTTCAAATACAGGATGCTAAAAGTCCTTATGAAACTAAACATTGACATCAGACATCAAACTTATCAAAGCAGATGTTCTGGCCTTCTTCCTCATACTGCTTTTTGGTGACGGTCAGCTTGGCAAATTCTTTGGACTCGGTCATCGCCTTTCCCCCTTCCCACGCATACGTTGCAGGGCTGGAAAGGCAAAATGAAATAGCAAAGAAAAGAGAAATATATCAAACAGCATGTATTCAGAAATCATAATGGATTTGATATTGATAGTTATTTCATAATCAAATTTAAACAGTTTAAACATTCACTGAAAATAGAGAACACTTGTCAACATGACCACTGTACATGTATATATGTAACAGCGAACAATAGCAATGCAGTTTTTCAAGGGTAGCACTGGCTTAGAGTGTATTGGAAGTCAAATTCAAAAAAGTTTCTTTCCATATCAATGGTTGGGTGATAAAACCTTGCAACTCAGAAATGTTAGATTTTCAGGAGTCCTAAATAAAAACCTTTCACGATTAACACAGTAAGTGCATTCACGACCTTCCTTTTACAGGTTGCCTGGGGCATTAATACACTGCAGTGGAACCTCAGAAATGTTATAAAGAACACTGTTATAACAAACTCTCATTATAACAAGGTGATTTTGCCTCTTCCACTTCTTTGTATTCTGTTTTTAGCCCTGATATAACAAGGTTTCGATATAAAGAGGTAATTTCCGTGGTCCCAAGGAGTTTGTTATAACGAGGTTCCCCTGTATATAGCTTTATCAGAACATCAAATTAGTCCTTCAATACAAAATTCTAAAGAATAAAAAAAATTTGCTCGAAAATGAGTTAAGAGGTTTTATCAGCCCACCGGTTATATGTTCGCGTTTAACCCGTTATCGACTTGAACCGGGTGGTCCCTGTATTAAGCCTATGGAAATGAGAGAATTCAGTGTTCAATGGTTTAATTCTGAATCAGGCCTGCTGCCCTATCTACCAAGGATATCCAACCCTCGAATAATTATTCCTCTACAAATCACCTCCTGAAAAACACTCTGAGACAACTACCCCTTAGGACAACTTCCATCTAGGATGCCTCCCCCACCCCCCCACCCCAGTACTACCCAAACAACTTCCACCTCAGCAACAGCGACCCTCCTACATTTATAAAGGTATAAACTCATGAACCAAGAAAGGTGCAACAAGATATCTCATCACAGAGAACCAGGCACTCCTTTGATGAATGCTACATTGTATACACTTATAAAGAGCTCCGATATAACAAGATTCCTGTTATAACAAGGGAATTTTGCTGGTCCCAGGACCCCGTCTTATAAAGAGTTGCGATAGATTTGAATCGATCGCAACTTAAAATCAATCGCAACTGTGTACTTAAAGAGATAGGAGTTGCGATTGATTTCAATTTGCGATCAATTTGAATCAATCGCAACTCTTTATAAGACGGGGCCCAGGTCTTTATATTCTTTTTTTTACCCTGATCTAAGGAGATTCCTGATATAAAAAGGTAATTTTCATGGTGCCAAGGTCCTTGCTATAGTGAGTTTCCACTGTATTCTGTTGGGAATGTGACCTGAAAATCATGCACTCCCCCTATTCCCCTCTCTCCCCCCCCCCCCCCCCCCCCACCATTTAAATTACACATATTTTGCATAGTTTGGTAAAAAAAAATTGATTCAACTTAGGAAAAGTGCCGCTTATGCAACTTCGAGTTATGCAAGGTTAACTGTATATAAAACCCAGTTCATTCTTTTGAACCTATGCTTCATGCTTACTTTGGCGGTAGCGTGACTTGGACGTCGTACTCGACGGGGGCCAGGGACCTGACGTCCGTCTCCACCCTCTCCTTGAAGCCAGGGAAGGAGCAGTTGCCTCCTGTCAGTACGATGTTACGGTAGAGATGTGGATGCATTTCTGTGTGAAATTTAAACATGAAGGTGAGCTTTCTTTCCTATTGACTCAAATTATACACATAATTGAAATGCTCTTGATTAATATCTATCAATCAATCACTCTATTATCCATCAATCAATTTCTCAATCCATAAATCATTTATCCATAAATCAGTGATTTGATGGATACATCTATATAAGAATTGGTTGGTGGATCAACAGATCCACTGAAGGATGGATTAATTGTTAGATTAATTTATGGATGCATGATAGAATGATTCACTGAGTAACAGACGGATAAATCAAGAGGTTATGAAAACTTTGAAAAATCATAACTATCTCATCCTTCATCAGATTTTATTCAAACTTGCAATGACCGGTTTCTTTGATTTTCACGCCTTTATTCAACTCGACTTGAAAATCAATTGATCAATCTCTCTACCTTTTGGTGTAGCATTGATGGAATGCACGATAGCTTCGCTGATCCCCTTCTCTTGTATACTGATGTCTGAAGGGTGGAAGAGGATCTCAGGAACAGCGAAACGCTCATTGTTCATCCGTACAATCTGCGGGAAAGAAAAGAAAGTGAACAAAGCAGCACATAAAACGCACAAGTGCTCAAGATAATAAACTATCCAATCTGCTTGAACCCATAGCAGTTCAGAGATTTCTTAAGGTCTAAATTAATCAGCTTTCCCTCCTCAAATTGGCAACAATTATTCTTCTTTCATACTACATAGTTTGAAGGAAAAAAAATCTTTATTTAATGAACCAATGTGCATGAAAATTGCCAAATTTAACATAAAAATTGCCAATTTGCACATTGAAATAAAGATTATATATTTTACACTGAAATGCCAATTAAAATGATATCATCATCTGATGCTCCTGAACACCTTAAAATGTGACACTGCATAATAAATAATCAAAGTTTTTTTCAGATATCCCTTGCCAAGTTTTGCAAATAGTGCAGCAATAATCACAAGCCTCTACCTGTTCGTTGGGTTTCTGCTTGCCGAACGCGTCCTCTTTAGCAAAGCCCCTCTTGACAGTGTGAAAGTCTGGAAGGACGTAGTCCCTGCAAACAGTATTCTCCTTTCCTTTTAACCTGAAAACAACAAATGCGCACACAACAGTTTAAAGAGTGCATAGGTGTCATGTGGATGGTCAAGTGGATAAGGCAAAGGTCCATGAGGCTTATGGTGCGGAGTTCAAATCCCTGCTACGGCATAAATGTCCTTTTGACAAGACATTAATTTCCATTTGACACTTTCCATCCAGCTCTACATGGGTACCCCGGTAGGAAGAAATTTATTGAATGCATGAGCACCTTATTATCATGGTAGCTCAGCTAAAGCTGGGGTTATAGTACGATAGCCAGGCCCTAAGAGAGAACAGTACATGTATTAGCACCAGTGAGGCTACCTAGGATAAGTCCACCCTGATGTTAAAGGGAAGCTTGAGTTCTGGGAAAGGTAAAAAATAATTTGTGAGCTTTGCCATTCTTATTATGTTAGTTTGCAAGATTATCATAGTAGATATGTCCCCTGAGGAGGATTGCTCTCCAAATACCCTCACATTCAAAATATGACAAGAAACATCTGAAATGTTCGGGCCAAACATTTGTGCATAGTCCCATGTACATATTTCTGTGTGCAGTGCGTGTGAATCTCAGCAGGATTGAGTCAATTTCTTATCATTTTGGTGAATCCAAAACCTTACAGCATACACCAATTCTTATGTCCTATATAATCTCCCTTTCTCAATTGCTTTGAGACAGTTTCTTTCACAATTCAATCCCATGACCAGAACTCAACTTTATCTTCAACCCATTGCTGACGGGAACCGGGTGGTCCCTGTATTAAGCCTATGGTGCTGAAAGAATTCAGCAGTCAACGGGTTAATGTGATTTAATAAAAGCAGGAACAGATAGGAGAGCTGCTCACAAGATGACTCACAGAGTTGCCAATTTTTATTGGATAGATCACAACTTCAAATCTTCATAAATTACTATTCTTTATCAGATTTTTCTCAAACTGTCACTGTTTAGTTTCTCTCATGTTTATGCCAATCGCCTGAAAAAATAATTTGTGTTTATCTGGTATTCCACGGCTTAACAGTTAGGGAGTATGAAGAAAATAAAGCCTAACAGGAACCCAGTGCCCACCTTATTCTATGCGAGCAAGTCTACTCACAAGTCGATTCTATAAAATTTGCGATATCTCTTTTATACAGAGGTAATATTTCAAGCTCATATTTTGAATATCGTATAGATATATACATGTAGAATATGGAACCCCTAACATACAGCTACAGAATAATTTTGTTTTCAGTAATTGGAATCCTGTCAGCCAACTTGGTGTCAGAGTGGACTTCTCCTTCAAAATCTAAATCATTTTAGCAATACTGGGGGGTGTGTCACAAAGAGTTAAGTTGGACTTTATAAAGTCGCACTTAAATTCCTAGTTGCGTGCTGTATATTACGCATCACCGCATTGGTCAGATCATGCTCAGGGGACGCATGACTCTAATGGGGTGTTGCAAGAAAGTTGCGATTGATTGCAAGTTGCAACTGATCGGTACTGACCAATCAAAATCATTGTTGCAAGCGCATCTTCTTGAATGGGCAGACCCTGAACCAATAAGAATGGTTGTTCTAATTTGCTTTACAATTTGCAATTGATTGCAACTTTCTTGCAACACCCCATAAGTCCAACTTGACTCTTTGTGAAACACCCCCCTGGTAGCTATATCAACAAAGAAAAGAATTAATGTCTAAGGCCAGGCCCACAGGAGGCATCATCAGTTGATGCAAGAACCAAGTCGGTGACTGGTATCGTCTTTTGCGTGTTATCATAGAGTGATATCATTTAAATATTGATTGCAGAATAAACAGTGCAAGACAATACTTTTCATAACTGGGGTATGGGTTAATTGCTGTTGCAGGCTCGATTAGCACAGATACTGACACAAGTAAAATGACGACATGTGAGCCTGGCTTGAGGCTGTTGTTGACTCACTTGGCAATTTCCATGTCCTTGTAGAACTGGGACGATACGTAGCACACGTCTTCCTTGACCTGGTTCATGACGTACGTCTCGTCCATGACGTGAAGCTGACGATACGAGATAATCTCTTTCAAGTGATTGGTCAAGAGTTTACCCCCGACATTGATCCTGAAATGATAATTCATCATAATAATAATGCTGAAAATTTTGTTTTTATAAAACGTTGTTGGATATGATACATGTAAAAAGCATTTTGTCCGTGACGAGGAGGTGACAATATGAAATTTTGAAAATCTCTTTCAAATGACTGGTGAAAAGTGTGATCATGAATTGATAAATTAAGACAAAAATATTTATCAATCTCATTTAGATATAACCTATGATATAATTCAAAACTCTCTTGACTATGATTAAGATTTGGCACTACTATTACTAAATGAATTAAGAAAATACTGATGATGATGATGATGGTGATGATGATGGTGGTGGTGATGATGATGATGATGATGATGATGATGATGATGATGATGATGATGGTGGTGGTGGTGGTGGTGATGATGATGATGATAATTAATAATGACGACGCCGATGACGACGACGACAACAACAACAATAATAATAATAAATAATAATAATAATAATAAAAATAATAATAATAATATGCCTTGTTCACCCAGAATAGCCTCATCAGTACCTACCAATGTATATTTGAATATACATGAATTGTAGATCCTTTTAGGTGGAGCTGACATTGTATGCTATTTTCCCTGCATTCATATTATCATCAAACTCAATTCTCAATGAACTGGTTCAGACAGAACACTAATTCCGAAATGACATTTGAGAGACCATCAAAACAGCCCCAAATTACGAAAGAGTACTAGGATTAGATGGGGCTGACGTTATGACATTTCCTAAGCAAAATTAATTCTGTAATGCCATTTGAGAACAGAGATAAAAAGCTTATACAATGTTTACGACTGGTACTCCCATGTACCCTGACCTACATCCTACATTAACCCATAGCCGTTCAGTGTCTCCTTTTAGTAACGTTTGTTGCATTATCTTTTGTTCCAGAATGCTACGAATTACACATTATACATGAGCAGAAAGAGCATATCACCATAAAATCTATTTCTATTTCCAATGCAGTACATTGTGCTGTTCACGAATACAAGTGATTTAATTTTAATTAATCATTAAAATCTCTAAAATGGGCAACGCGGTGTGAAATATATATATAGGGCCTACATGTATATCAATTTTTTCATGTACAAATTGGCAATTTTTCTGTTAAATTCACATTGGTTGACTTAATTTAAACATTTCAATTTTTTTCCAACTAGGCCTATGCAGGAGTGGAAAATATGAATAAATGTTGCCAATTTGAGGAGGAAAAAACTGATTAATTTAGACCGTAAGAAACTTCTGAACTGCTATGGGTGAAAGGAAGTATCTAAGTTTTGCATGTTGAACACGATGAATGTGACTCCATCTCCTACATGTATATGCCTCCGCCCAAATTCAGTTAAGTTTATGTCTCAAAGTGTTCTTGAAATATTTGATAACCAGAATAAAAAGCCTGCAAGTACTTGTTAATTTACTTCTTTGACCTTCGACCTTACAACCCAAATGTCTGATCACTTTAACTTGTCCTAGTCATGCAAACTAACACATCTTTAATTTCATGCATATTGACCTCTATGACCTTTGGCCTTTGACCTACCAAACCGACATCTAATCACGTTGTCTCACTATTTTGATGCACACTGGTACGAAGCTAAAATAACTTTGAGATTTGGTGCTTTTTTTTTAAAATGTAACTTTACATATATTGACCTCTATGACCTGTCACCTTTGACCTACATGTATGTAAATAAAAATCTAATCAGGTCGTCTCACTATGGTAATGCATGCAAGTACCAAGTTTGTAGTTAATGGCTCAAATTGTTCAAGAGATAAGAGTATTGCAATAACAAGGCTAAACACTGGAGATTTCATGGTACTGTAAATGACCTCTATGACCTTCGACCTTTGACCTAATTAACCCTAGAGATAAGTAGTATGTCTCACTATGATGATGAATACTACATGTAGCACCAAGTTTGAAGTTCATACCTCAAATAGTTCTTGCAATATACAATGTAGGCTATAGCGTTAAGAAGGCTAAGACCTGCAATTTAGAAATTGACCTCTATGACCTTTGACCTTTAACCTACAAACTCCAAAATCTAAGCAGATCGTCTTCCTATGGGGATACATACTGGCACCAAGTTTGAAGTTCATACCTCAAAAGATTCTTGAGATATCGCGAGAACAAGGCTGACACCTGAAATTACAGAAGTTGACATCTATGACCTTAGACCTTTGACCTAAGTACCTCCAACTCTAATCAGATCATCTCCCTATGGTGACACATACTAGCACCAAGTTTGAAGTTCATACCTCAAATGGTTCTTGAGATATCGCGAGAACGAGAAAGCGGGACGGACGGACAACCCGAAAACATAATGCCTCCGCCACCACCTTCGGTGGGCGGAGGCATAAAAATTAGGCTCCGTCATCAAAAGGCCATGGGAAGCACTGCATGTATCATAATGGTACGAGATTCCTTTGAAATGATATTACGATTATTTGTGCCATTGATTGTACAAATATAGAATTCCTATCAATCCTATTGAAAATGATCATTCATTTCTTATTACTATTCAATACAAGGACAATATTGCTTCAAAATCTCAGGAATATATCTCTTTTTTTTAATACATCCCAAGCTAAAAAAAAAACCCAAAAAACAGTATTGTCCAAATTTGAAATGAGACACCCTTGAGCCTTCCATTAAAATAATGTATTTCAAGTCATTGATCTGAATATAATTTTTGACTTCTATTCTGAGATGGCGCAAGCAAAGAGCTATTAAAAACAGTAAAGTTCATATATGTAATGTGTTTATCACAGTTAGATAAGACAACAGAGTTTATTAAATTCTTTGCCCTTTGAAAATCATCCGAACTTGAAAGAGCAATCTACCCCCATACACGGAAATAAATGAATAAAAATTACATTTTATTATTTTTTTTTTTTTTTCTCTCTCTCACCTCACTGTTGTGACCTACATGTGGAATTCTTAAGAATCTCAGCCTTTCCAAAACCTTAAAGGGGAATTTCAACTTTACAAATAGTTAATTTTGCAATTAATAAGCAACATGAAAGAATCCTCTATAGAAAGAAATTAAGAAAATAATTAAGATAAAATATTATAGATGCAGGTAAAATACATTATTTTCCGTTAATAAAAACAAAAAAGAGAGAATTTTCTATACAAAACAATTGAAGAGGGCATGCACATGTACATTGTACATGTAGCTTGCAATGGAATCTTCCAGCTCTAAAAAACAAAAGGCCTCACTTTCTTATCCTTTTTATCAGATGTTTATCAAACTGTCATTGATCTACTTTTCTAGTTTTAAAGCCTTTATTTACTTCAACTTGATGCCAGGGAGGAATTTAATCCTCACTGTAAACAAATCCTTAGGATTAGAAAGTCTGAGAGTGACTTGTTTATCTTTAATACACCCTGTTTTTATGCTAAGTTGTCAAAATAAAATATAATTAGTGCTTTAAAGATTATATTGCAATCAGAAAACTCATCTTTTTGTTTAATGTCCTAAATCTCCAGACACCATACTATGTAAAATAAATTCTTCATGTGATTAATCTCCATGCCTGGAGTTATCCCCCCAAAACCAAATCTTCTTTTCATGGAATTATAAAAATCTTAGGACCTAATATATTTCCTTGCAGAAACCCAATAACAGACTGAGAAGAAGAAAACAAAAAACTCTCATCACCACATACATGCACATGTACATGTATATACTGGGTGTTTAAAAAAAGGAAACCCAACTTTGAAAAATTCCAGTATTAATGAACTGTATGTTTTAATACTGACAATGAAATACATACATATACCATATGAAAGAGTCATTAATATTCTCTCCAATTGTAACTTGTTTACAAATGTAAGTTTCCAGAGTCATGCATCCCTCAACACCATTGTCTTCAAAATGTTGTGCAAAAATCTAGTTGGTTCATTTTCTTGTAAAACACAATAGGCATGATGTTAAGGAGATGCCATTTTTGTGAAATGGCCTGGGTGCTCCAATTCTCATAGCGGATGATTTTCTTTTTCAAATTTGTGTTAATGTGATCCAGGATTTTTGCTTTGTAAAATCTTTTTCAGAGAGGAATCGTTTTTATTCAAAGAAGACTTGTCTCGGTGAATTTTAACAAGGTTTGCATGCCAAAGAACCAGTGAAAACCAGAAGGATTGCAATATCACAAAGAATTGCAAATTATCAAAGACAAAGTGCATAAAGAAGGACAAAAATATGTTCGAAGATTTGACTTTGCTGATTTTCAAAAAAGTCAGCTTTTTTTAATGCCTGCAGCACTCAACACAAAGGAACATGTTTTCTGTGCTCTCTGAAGATCTCACTTCTGAAGTCCATAAGACTCTTTGTTAAGGTGTAAAAGTAATCATTATGGGATTTGCTTCCTAATGAATGGCAATGAAGAGCAACCAAGCATAGTTAACAAAGCCATTCAACCCAAACTATGTCTAGATTGTGTTTTGCAAGAAAGTGAACCAACTAGAATTTTGCACAAAATTTTAAAGACAATGGTGTTCATTGATGCGTGACCTGGAAAACCTAAACAAATCACCACTGGAAAGCAACTGAATTACTCTTTCATATGATATGAAATTAAACACTGTTAAATATATATAACTATTAGGGGTGGGAGTTTCGGGTATTTTTTCAATTCGGGAACCCAACGATTTTTCGGGCGGGTTCCCGGTTACCCGAAAATCATATAACACAAATTACAAGCTTATATTTACCCTTAAGAAGCTATTAACACTGGGAAAAACTTGAAAGCGCATCACTGCAGTGGGGCGCTACATGGATATTTACATGTAGATATTGAATGGCTGGTCGACGTTATCTACCGCCTTGTCATGTTACATACATGAGTAATCATTAAATACTTATTTTCGGGAAACGGGCATGTAATATTTTGACCCGGGACCCGATGCTCTCGGGCGGGACCCGGGTACCCGGTTTTTAGTCCCAGCACTAATAACTATATATGTTAAATACATGTATTAGTTGAGTTCCTTTTTTTTTTAATGCCCAGTATATATTTATATATATATATATATATATACTTGTATATATATGGTTATGGGGACATTCGCATTGTTATACGTCATCCCAATGTCCCCATAACCTTGCTCGATGTCCGCGTAATCGGGTTGTTTTCGCTCTGACGGAATAAATCCCATTGTTATAGGTCCCCATAACCATAGTTTTGTATGTATATATATATATATATATATATATATATATATATATGTCACTGAAAAATTGATAAAAAAAAAAATCACATTACATGTATTTCTTTATTCAAAAGCATAATACACTCCATTGTCTGTGAGATGGTATGGGCATGTGCTGAGAAGGGAGGACGGGCACATTTTGAGAAAAGCTCTGGGGTTTGAAGTGAAGGGCCTGAGGAAGTGAGGACGATCGAGGAAAACATGGAGAAAACAGGTTGAGGAGGAGTGTAGTGGAGTTGGTTTGAGGAGGGAGGATGCCATGAATCGTGCGAGATGGAGGGTGGGTGTGAGAAAGATTGCTACAAAGTGAGGTAAATCCGGCCACCCCCGTCAACGGGGAATATACCCGGATCAAAACTGGATTGATGATGATGATGATGTCTATAATATATCAATCATGTAAAAAAGTCAGCCACAAAAATTTACATATCTTTGCTTCACATGATTAAAGCTGCAAGTCAAAATACCTGATAAATTAAATCTATCTTTCTGAATAATAATAATAAATTATAGATTACATTTCTATAGCTGATGTCTATAATATATCAATCATGTAAAAAAGTCAGCCACAAAAATTTACATATCTTTGCTTCACATGATTAAAGCTGCAAGTCAAAATACCTGATAAATTAAATCTATCTTTCTGAATAATAATAATAATAAATTATAGATTACATTTCTACAGCACTTAATACAACAGTTTCAAATAGATATTGACGACATGCATCTGTCAAATACAAAATTTGGTGCTAGATAATCATGTGACGAGTCATATCATGTACTCTCCTCCAGATTTGAAACTCCGGAAAGACCTGCTGTAAAGAAACTCTCTTGTACCACAAATTGACAAAAGGCCTTTCCACAACATTACTAACAATTTAATCTGAGTAGGGATTATCAGTACCTTGTTGGGACCCCTTCAACCTCCCTCTTCACCTCCCCCCTCCCCCATTATTATGATTATTATCATTTAAACATTAATTAAAGATTCCTTTTTTTACAGGGAACTTCCAGGGGTGCAGCAGGGGAAGTTCAGTCATTTGTTCTTCCTTTGTCTTTCCTGTCCTCATTTTATTTTATCACTATTACTATCATTATTATTATCATGATTATTATTATCTTTATCATTATTATTTATTATTATTAAATCTGCTTCCCCGGCAGGAGGTAGGGTTTTCATGCCATTTTGGGTGCTTTCACATTCGCCATTTCAAAGATACAATACAATGATGACATGACATACAATGGAAGAACAAATGATTCAACTATCCCCTGCTACACCTCCCAAAGTTCCCTGAAAAAAAAAAGAATGTAGAATTCTCTACCACCCTTGGGCAATCCCCCAATCCCCCCTTCTCCCTTCCCCCTCCCCCCTCCACCTCCACCCTCCCACCTTCCAATCAGTGGCTGCACCTACCTGAAAATTGCTTCAGCCACTTTCTGACTGTTGTAGTAGGGGGCTATATGGGTGAAAGAGTATCCGCTATCTACGATAAGGCAGCATCGATGCTCAGGATTCTCAGACTTTCTCTTGTGTGCACTCAGAGTACCCGCTGAAAGATTGACAATTTACACAAAGAGTCGAAGATTGAAAATTTATTCTTGTGTTTCATAAAAGCTTACAGGGGAATTCTACTTTCAAATCAATTGGGTTTGAAAGAAAAACAAACCTAGACAGTCTCCACCATGGTGCATTAAGAACCCACTGCACCCTTCATGAAAATGTAGTGGTCATCATCATTGGCCTATCCCGTCGTGGACGACGATGAGGTCAGCTTCCTCTTGGCCCGTCGTTCTTCACAGAAATTGATGTAGGATGTGGCGGCGATTTCTTTCCCACGTTTGATGGACGATCTCCAGTGTCTTCTGTCTACTGCAGAGTCTTCCCATGAGTCAGAGGGGATGTCGAAGGCAGCGAGGTCACGCTTCAGGACATCTTTGTATCGCAGCTTGGGACGTCCGCGAGGTCGTGGGACGTTTGCTAGTTCACCGTACATGACTTGTTTGGGTAGGCGACTGTCATCCATCCGATGAACATGTCCAGCCCAGCGAAGTCGGCGTGCACGAAGGATTGTGTACATGTCCGTGGCACCTGTACGTGTCAATACTACGGTATTGGGGATGTGATCCTTCCAGGAGATTCCAAGGATGGAACGCAGGCATCTGAAGTGGAAGGCGTTAAGGCGGTGTTCTTGTTTGCGGTATGTCGTCCAGGACTCACATCCATACAGAAGAATGCTCAGAACACAAGCTTCATAGACTTTCACCTTTAGCCTTACTGACAGGTTTTTGTTGTTCCAGACTCGAGAGCGTAATCTGCCAAAGGTCGTAGCTGCTTTACCCAGGCGTGTGTCCAACTCCTTTTCCAGGGAGCCGTTGTTGGAGATGGTGGAGCCCAAGTAGGTGAAGTTCTGGACCACTGTGAGAGGCGTGTTATCGATCAGTACCACTGGTGCATCTTCAGTGTTTTGGCCGAGTACTACTGTCTTTCCGAGGCTGATCTTCATGCGGAAATCTTGACAGGCAGCTGAGAAGGAGGTGCACATTGACTGAAGCTCTTCCAGTGAGTGTGATGCGATTGCAGCGTCATCCGCATATAGGAGTTCCCGTATCAGTACCTTTGATACCTTGGTTTTGGCTCTGAGACGGGCGAGGTTGAACAGTTTACCGTCACTCCGGGTGTGCATCAAGATACCAGAAGGTTCAGGGAAGGCGGGGCGAATCAGGGCTGAAAAAAAAATCCCGAAAAGTGTCGGAGCCAGGATGCAGCCCTGTTTGACCCCGCAACGAATGTCAAATTCCCTTGATCTGGAGTTGTCAAATTGCACTGTTGCTTTCATGTCATCATGAAAAGCCATCAAGATGGTCAGTAGGGTTTCAGGGCAACCAAGACGCTTGAGTAAAGAGAAGAGTCCCGAGCGGCTAACGTAGTCAAAAGCTTTGGTGAGGTCTATGAATACCATGTACAGGGGTTTCTGCTGCTCGACACATTTTTCTTGGAGCTGGCGTAGAGTGAAGATCATGTCTACTGTGGACCGTAAGGGTCTGAACCCCGACTGGCTATCCGGTAGGATGCGGTCTGCAAGGACTTGTAATCGTGGAAGGATTGCTCGAGCTAGGGTCTTTCCAGCCAGACTTAGCAGTGAGATGCCCCTGTAGTTGTTACAGTCATGGCGGTCACCTTTGTTCTTGTACAGTGTGATGATGTTGGCATCTTTCAAGTCCTGGGGGATGCATTGATGTTGCCAGCATAGCTGAAAGAGTGACAACAGTTCTGTCTCAAGCACGTCACCACCGTACTTTAGCAGTTCTGGTGCGATGCCGTCGGTACCAGGTGATTTGTTGTTCTTCAGGCTGCGGACAGCGCGACGTACTTCATCCAGGCTGATGTTGGTGTCAAGCACGTCCAGCACTGGGAGCTGAGGTACTACAATTAATGCCGAGTCATCAACATCCACAGGGTCAGCGTACAGAGAGCTGTAGTGTTCCACCCATCGGTCTAGTTGACTGGGAAGGTCAGTAATGAGTGAACCATCCAGGCCGCGCAGTGGAGCAGTTTTCTTGGCGACTGGGCCCAAAGCTTCTTTAATCCCGCTGTACATTCCGCGCAGGTTGCCGAAGTCGGCACAGTTCTCAAAGCTTCTGCCAGTAGGCTTGAATGGCGCATCACGTGAGTCGTTGGACATTGCTCTTGGCCTTAGCGAGGTTTGCGACAGAGGATCTTGTCTTTCGCTGAGAGACTGCCAGTCTGGCAGTGCGCTTGGCTTCTAGAGCTGGTGTCAGGGTACTGGTGGACTCCAGGAACCAGTCGGGTTGTGTGCGGTGACATTTGCCAAAAGATTTCAATGCCGAGTCCATCACAATGGTCTTGAGCCGCGTCCAAGCATGTTGTGGAACATCAGTGGCTGGAAGAGTGCTGAGCTGGTCTGACAGTAAGTGTTGAAAATTGGCGACACATGTAGGCTCATGTACTTTTGTTGTGTCGATATGGGGTGCTGGTTTGGGTTGAGCTGTGTGGAATTTCTTGAGCTGTATTTTGATTTTGCAGCGGACAAGGGCATGGTCTGTGTCGCAGTCAGCAGAGTGCATGCTGCGACAGTCTGTAACATTGGCAAGTTGTCTCCTACGAACTATAATGTGGTCGAGTTGGTGCCAGCGTCTGGAACGTGGATGCATCCAGGTTACTTTGGACCGAGACTTGCCAGGAAAATATGCTGAGGGAAGGCAGAGGTTGTGACTGGCACAAAGTTCATGCCAGTCACAAGATTCCAATTATTTATTCCAATTCCAGTTAATTATAAGTAAAGAACATACAGAGGAAAAGTGATTTTATATTAAGACACCCCCCCCCCCCAAAAAAAAAAATAAATAAATAAATAATAATAATAATATTAAATAAAATTTTTAAAAAATAACTGAAATAACTTCTTAGCATGACAATTTTTGTGGGAGTGCATCGACTACTCTACTCACAAGTTGCTCATTAATATCAATGTTTAGAGTGCAATTTGGGTAATCAAACTTGCAATACTTCTTGACAGAAGTAAAATATTAGGCTGATATTTTGAACATGTATCAGAAACATACAGAAGCAAAATCATTTTGGTGATTGGTGCCCAAGTCTTAAAGCAATTCCTTACCGTTTATTCTTAACAAAGCCTTGAATTGGTATTCCTCAAAGTAGATTTCATTCATGGCTTCTTGGATGGACGAGAAGTTGAAGTATGGTTCCGTGACAACGGCTGTCGTGTCTGGGCATTCCAGTCCCAGCAGTTCTTTGCCAAACATGTAGTCCCATACCTGCCTTTGTACGTCCCAGTTTACCAAGTAACCCTGCACGGAGGGAAATGACAGAAGAATAGAAACATTTAAACCAACCATAGTGCCATTCACAGCCACCCAATAAGATCATATTAATGGGACTAAGAACTAAATTTGCCACAGTGGTCCTTCAATGTTCTGATGAAATTCTAACCCCAAACTTAGAAATTTGTAGGACCGATGGAAAATGGGGCTGATGGGAGTGATGGATCCTAAGAAATCTAAATGTGACATAGGATCAATGGAACTAAACATCAATACATACTTTCCATTTGGTCTGTCAGTGGTCTGCGTAACCCAACCCTAATATCTTTTTTCTCAGAACAAAAGGAACTTTTAATAGAACTATTGGGAGCGATAGGTTACGGTTGTCATCTTTCACCCATCAACCAAAAAAATTAATAATTTATGTTCTGACATGGAAGTATATAGCAGAGAGCAGAGAGATAGTACTGACTGGACTAAAATTCACATTGGTCCCTACCTTGTTTTAATAGTCCAGTGAATTGCAATTACATTAAACCTAACCTATTTGAAGAACCAAAGGGACGTACATGTACAAAGCGATGGAACTTGAGACACAGGTTCTCCATAACTTTCTGTCTTCAGCTGTTCTGGTTACATGTACCAGCTCAAAAGACATTCTTGTCCACTGCTTTATGTTATCAATCCAGGTCTTTAATAATTGGTCTGCCCCTTTTTCTTCTGCCATTGGTTCCTGTTCGCAACATGACCAAACCTCTGCAGCTGTCTTTTTGCACAAATGTGATTATACTTGTGTACAGTATATACATGTACATGTACATGTACGCACACCTATACATGTACATGTACATGTTAACGGAGAATTATGCTAAAAAATAAAGACGATAGTGTTCAAAGGTGTTATTTATTCCTACTTGTTAGACTACATGTATATGGCTTCGCGTCAAAATATACGAGATCGATACGAATCAAATTTTTCTGAGCAAAATTTACCATCTGCTAGCAATATTTATCGTCTGCTAGCAGCACATGGGGGCTGCCATTTTGTTTATGTGTACAAGAAGATTTTCTTAATCCAAATGCTCAATTGCCTTTTTCAAAATTAAAAACCCATTTGAGATTAAAAATATAGAATAGATATGTCAATTTATTTTTAAACTGAAGATTTCCTTATATATTTCTGTTGAAAATCGATATTCGCTTAATAGAAATCTATTTTCTCGATACTGGACGTATGGGACGGAGCAAATTAATTCAAATTTTATGGATGCTTCTTCCCTGAGCATCTATAGCGGCAAACTATGCATTCACCTGCTTTCGGATAATGGACTTGAAAAGTCAGAATGCATGCTGCATATATTATGTTCTGCTCTGTTTGGCAAACCCAAGAAAATAGATTTTTGTTAAGCAAAACCAGACAATTTAAAAGTATCTTTATAAAGATTTAATTTTTATAATACATGTAAACACCCACTTTATATTTCCCCTCAGATATGGGATTTTAGGTAATGAAGAAAATCAATTTAGGATTTGGATTCAAAATATCTTCCTGACTGGAACATTTCTCAATGGTTCATGTACAACTCCAAATCAGCAAGAAAATGGCAGCCCCCATGTAAATGAGTAGGAGACTATACCGGGTGTTGGAATATCTTTATTTATACCCTTTTCTGATATCTTATTAGAAAATGATTTAGGCCAATAAGTAGGAATATATTACACCTTCCAATATAAGTAAATTTGTAATCAGGGCTTAATTCTCCTTTAATCCGAGTGATAGGGCACCATCTGTAGAAAGACATGCTCCTGCGACAATAGCTCTGACCTTCACTTGAATTAGGAACAGGGTTCTGATTAGGGTTAGGGTTAGAGACAGTGTTAGGTCCAGGGTTGAAATAAGGAATTCGGTTTAAAGAATAATACTGAGAAATTGTTGCCGCAGCATGTGTCATAGAAGGGTCACCGTCATCACCGTTCTCTACCCACCAACGAAAGAAGTTGGCACTTACCTTCTGAAACGGGAGCATGTAGTAGAGAGCGGAGAGGTCTCTGCATTCTTCAATCTGGTTTCCTATGAACTGCTTCCTCCGCTCACTTTTAGACTTGGTGATGCAGTTTGGTATGTGTCTACAGGGAGTATGGGACAGAACCACAATTATTCAAAAATCAAAATGACAGGCACGGGTACGTTTAATACTGGCAGTGTGAAAATAATTCACTGATGGTCATATGTTTAAACTTAATTCCGTAAGATTTCAAAATTCTGGCGCCACCAAAGCAGAGAGCGACCCCAAAATATCCATTGGCACATTTTTTCTTTGAAATTACATGTATACAAATGTACATGTATGTATGTAGTCTGGTGAGGAATCCTCATAATATTCTAAAATGTCAGAAATGGAGAACCCTCTAATTTGTTTTGTATTCAAATTACTGAAAGTACTGTACACCATTTTCAATTCTCATGATGTACATGTACTGTACATGCATGTGTATGTATACATGTATGATTTATATTTTTTTCACTAGAGGGCATGTAAAGAGTATGTACACATGTATGGTAATAAAATCTCTTGTATTAAATGAAGAGATATTGTAAAAAAAGATGTTCACTCCATAAGGCATTGTTTGACATCGCACATCATGACTGAATTGCCAATAGCAGAATCCCCATACTTGTAGTGGAAATACTCACTCCACTGGTGTGGGGGGGGGGGGGGGGGGGGGGGGGGGGAGAGGGGAAGAAAAAAAAATTTTCACTCCATATACATGTATGGTATAGTTTTCTGTAATGATGTACACAATTGACATATTTGACATCATATCATGACTGAATGGCAGGAGATTCCCCTTACTGTTTAATAGCGATCTCACCACTCACATTGATACAAAGGAGCAACTCCTCAACATAAACTCACTCTAATGGGGTGTTGCAAGAAAGTTGCAATCAATTGCAAATTGTATTTAGCAAATTAGAACAACCATTCTGAATGGTTCAGGGTCTGCCCATTCAAGAACATGCGCTTGCAACAATGATTTAGATTGGTCAGTACCGATCGGTTGCAGCTTTCTTGCAACACCCCATAAGGGTCCCAGATTCCTCGCTCAGCGGGGACTCCGGGAGAGAGGAATAAGAAATCTATGGAGAGAGAGGATATAAAAATAACTCACGTACATGTAGCGCACTGCGTTCGCTACTGTATTCTTAATTTAAAGTCCTCAGAAACATGAAAAAGAATAGTCATGACGGAGTTGAGCCATTATGGGAGATTGTTGCTTTCCCTGTTTACGGAGTATGGTGAAAATGCCAAATGCATCATTGATGCCTGCCTAATCTAAATGAGTAGTGTGGGCTAGATTATTCTTTGGCAAGTGGCATTTTTATTTTCATTTTTCAATGTCTTACTACAGGATATTTTTTCCCTCACCATTAGCATTAAGCTAAATGCTAAGTGAAATACATGGCACAATTTAGGTCTTTATAAGCAGCTTTAAAGATTGACCTGCTTCACGATGAGAATTATTATAAAAGGAAAAGAAATAGCCTTAAGTGATCATCATTTAAAATTTCAAAACAAGTATTTAGCCTGTTGTCAACTGGTAAACAATAAAAAAGGCCGATAATGTGATTTTGTGAATATTTGTGGAAACATAGATTTTCGAAAAGCTGAGTCTTCTAAGTTTGAAAAAAATTGTTTCCAAATTTTAAAAATTGTACGTGAATGTAGGTCGTTACTTTTTCTGGCATTTACAGACAAGTGGATTTTGGGCTTTTTAAAATGTACATACTGTATACTGTACAGTGTATGTGTATTTTAATTATCTTTTGAAAAAATGATTCTGTAGAGCATTAGGAATGTAAATTTATAATAAAAATACTTAAATATTTCAGATGATTTCAAGAAGAATTAATGAATACATGTACAATAATTAAAGCAGATAATAAAGGTTTTTATAGTTGTCCTCTACGATGAGTAAAAAAAAAGAAATTATCTGCTTCAATTAGTATTTTGACAGCTACATGTATACATGTACATGTAAGTTAGATGGAAGAGTAAATACATGTAGATGAAAAATTATTGATCTGTGTTAAAAATCTATCTATTTCAAGGCATAACCAGAATTGCAGTTAAAAAGAACACTAAGTTTTACATGAGAGGTTCAACAGAAAATTGATCTCATCAACACTTACTATTACTAACACAAGAAAAATCTATGTTGTAAAAATGCCTGAAATGTACATGTAACTTTAGATTCATTTCAAAATTGGAAAAACAAGATTATAGTTTTATTCACAACAATTATTCTCCCAAAATATACATTTCCAAAAATCCTTACAAAACTGCATTCCGAATACCAATTAACAATGGACTATGCATACAGTATATGTGACATAATAGCTAACATTCCAGAAACCCTATTTTTATCATTTCATTGAAAAAATTCTTTTTCACTCCCTTGCCCCGCTTGAAAAATTTGATGGAAACAAGAAGGGCAATTCCACGCCAAAGTGGACATGGCACCTCAAATTTCAAATTCATATTTCTGACAAAGTTTGGTATCAAATGAAGTGTAACATGTATATTTTATGGATCTTGGCCAAAAAGTACTTTTACCAGATTTCAAGGTCGAATTTTCAGTTTGCTTGATTGACTTAATTAAATCTGAAAAAGTGAGTAATGACTATTTAAACAAAACTTGAATGTCCTCTAAACAACACGTTCTGTGTAAAAGTCTTTTAGTAATACTGCTTCAAACATATTAGGTGTAAAAGATTTGAGCTCATGAATTTGTTAATGTTTTACATGTCATTATCATGCTTCAGTGACTTCCTTATTAAGTTAATGCCTCAGAATTGTCCTTCCGTTACCAAGAAAACTACTTTTTTTAAATATTACTTTTAAAGTAGTGATGGGAGAGGGCTGAAAATTTGTTTATGCAAAGCAAGGTCTACAATTTGATGTTCATGTACAATGTACATGTACATGTAGCCACAAAGCACTTCTATCCTAATTAATTATTCATGAATTAAAATTGACCACACAAACGGTGGTAATGGAAGGAAATAGGATCTCATATTATGTGTTTTAAGCTCAAATATTACCCAAGATGTAGACATTTATATTATAGTAATATGTAGGATACATTTGCCTCTCTGGAAACAAAATGAGACAATTTACTAGCTCTGAAATCTCCTATAGATGCAAATGTCTTTTTTCAGACAAATTTATGGCAGGAGTAGCATGCTGCAAGCCTGCAACCATGTACATATGTACATGTAGGTCTACTTTTACAATCTGAATGAAAGTATTTAAAACTAAGGTTGACTACTGGTCATTTGATGGCATTGTGATAGAAACTATTACATAATGTACCAGTATGTATTACATACATGTATGACTTATTGTTTATTTAAATGTTAGGCTTTGGAATCAAGAAAATGATAAGAAATTACTATCTTGCTGGAAATCACATGTGAAAAGCATTTACACACAGGGGCATGTTTGGGTATATGGAATTATAGAAAAACGAGGCATCAACATTTAATCCAAAACTTTTTACTTTTTCTACATGTACATGAAAATTTTGTTTACAGATTATTGCATTTGGTCATTTTCAAACGTGAGTGACACGACAATCTGAGAGTCGGAAGGGCACATACATGTATCTTCCCACTTGGAAGGTTTGAATGGATCATGGGTACTACATGCATATTGGGTATAATGTAGGACTGGCATGTGTCATTACCAGTTGGATTGGAATTCTACAAATTGTCAAGTAAATTATAATTTAAAAATGGTGCGTGAGTGACACGACAAATTTTGGACATGGGTTTCTGACCATTATCAGTTATGGTTGGATTTGTGCCAATGTGGTTACCGGTATCCAAGAGTACTAGTACTAGTACATGCATGTAAATAGTGTACCTAGGCGTAACAAAAATAAAATCCCGTTTCTGGTAACCCGCCCGTCCCTAAAAAAAGGAGCCCCCCAAAAAATTTTATGCCATTTCTGGAAATATAAAATATTTCTTACACCGTCCGTGTCTACTCTCTGGTCAGAATAGACCGGAAACAACATTTTGTATTGTTTATTTTATGCAAAAACGTAAAAAAACCCCCATTTTCGCCGAATAGATTTCTGCAAACAGCTCGGAGAATACCAATATGATGGTCCCTTGCGCTACTAATTTCCTGCCGGGATGAGCGGGGCAGCCGCGCGCCGCTGGTCGCTGTTTCACTGGCTTGCGAGCTAGCTGCTGGGTGCACGGTATACAGTACGA
This sequence comes from Heliocidaris erythrogramma, assembly GCA_025617745.1. Lineage (NCBI taxonomy): Eukaryota > Metazoa > Echinodermata > Echinoidea > Camarodonta > Echinometridae > Heliocidaris > Heliocidaris erythrogramma. The sequence continues at coordinate 20,977,593 of CM046873.1, read as the reverse complement.
GCCATTGTAGGCCGCATCACTCGCGAGTGGCATCAGGATTGTCAATGAAGCAACTTTTGGCGATGTTAGTCCTTTACATGTGCGAGTGGGGACGGGGAAAAGGTCGCTGCCGATATTTGTTTATGTTTTTCATGTGTTTTTCATGTGTTTTTCTTAGGTGTGTTTGTGAGTCCTTTTACTTTTTTTTGTATAAAATGAAGCGATTAATAAATAGTGTCCAGTTAGAAAATGTGTCCTGTGTTATTTATTTATTTATAAATTTATTTATAAATTTGTTTTCCTTCCTTCCATCCCATTTTTTCAGGAGTATGTTACCGGAAACAAATATATTTTAAGATGAAATGTAAAATTTTTCGGTAAAATAATGTTTTTTTCCTTCCGTCCGTCCCATTTTTTCAGGAGTATGTTACCGGAAACAAATATATTATTTATTTTGGCCCTATATAGTCCCAATCAATTACTCTCTCTCTCTGGCAAATGGTCCCCCCCTAAGTGTCGTGAGTGACACGACATCCAAAACGTGAGTGACACGACAAGTGCAAAAATACAACATTTAACTCAACAATCCAAGCATTTTTAAGTTGAAATTTTAAACTTGTTGCAAACACTGTGCATATTTTTATGCCAAAATATTTATAAATATTACATAATGTCCTGGGCTCGAAGTGGCCTCATAAAACTAACCCAGCTTAGCAACTGAAACTGTAAATAAAAAATAATCAAACTGTCATAATAAACGTAACAAATGTGAGCCGTAATACCCAAGTAAAAATGACAACTTGGGATACTTATTATGCTGAGTTAGGCAACTACTTTTATATTTAAATAATAAAAAGCGGAAAAAAAGGGCGTAAAAAGCGAAAAGAAAAAAAGCGACCCAACATTTTAGGGTTGGTTGCAAATTTCACTTAATGGATCCGTAGATATCGCAAAACTAGAATTTGGGTGTACGGACGGACGTATGGACAGATGGATGTACGGATGTCCCCATTACATAATTTATTCTGAAAATGACTTCTGAGAATATGTAATGCTATTCAGGAGTTAAATACAATACTAAGGTTGTATCTTGCCAACAAATACTCTTCAAATACAAATATTATATTATGATATGCTATATGTGTATTTTAATGCAAAAATCCACATTTTGTATCATTAAATTACCATTGTACTAAATTCACGGTATTAAGAACTATAATAAATTATTTTACGTTATTGTAATGGAAAAATTTAGTCTAATATATCTAGTTTTTAAAAATATTGAAGCCTAGTGATTTCTTGCAAGTTTTAATTTTCACCATCATGTCCACTTTTGGTTGAAAATGGCCATTTGCATTTACATTGTACATGTACATGTACATGTAGCAAGTATTCAACTTTTGCCAAACCTAGATTTATAAAGGAATTTAAACATTAGCAGGGGAATTACATGCATGCTCTGTATTGTGCAATTGATTGGGCCCACTTTGTAGTTTTGACCAGGATTTTACGCTCTATTACTAGTACTTTATTAAGAACCCCTGTCCACAGCACACAAGTCTCTGGACAGCAAGGAATATACTGACATGAGAAGGTCTGGTTGGAAATGGTCCCCAACGTGACGTGAAGCAAAACTGTTTTCATGAGGGGCGCAGCCCCGAAGGAAAATGGTTGTCTTCACGTCACCGAGGGTGCCATATATGTAGTTTTAGGGATATGCCACCAGGCGGCCGGGGGGAAGGTCAGGATTGCGTAAACCCCATTCACTCGTACACAAAGTTTGTGCGTCGAACGCGTCCGTTGGACTATTAAAGTGGGATTACATTTTGACTGCACGAAGTCAACCGAATCTCGCACGAGAGCTCGAGCTCCGGTGGAGCGTGCATGTTGTGCAGCTACCAGTCTGTCCAAGGTTTGCTCCCCGCGGGGTAATGGCATGATCAGGTAACGAGATGGTGCCCTCTCGCGGCACTAAAACGTTCACAATCTGTGGCTGAGTATCCCTTTAACCAGAGACTCGAATGTAGGCAGTATATATTTCATTTACATGCATATCCGTCATCATGAACAATAGCCTAATTCTACTCATTTGCATCAGCACTGTACCGTACATGCACCAACAGTTTGAAAAAGTGATGAATTTCCGCGGATATCAAACACGTAATGATGACATCATCATGCACTGGTACGGTGCCTGTTGCCTAAAACATTAGATACGCGCAAATGAATGTTGTCACAATGTAGTATGCGCTCAGGGTGAGCAGCTGCTTTTTTTTCCTTCCCGTACATCGCTGGTCGAAAGGGGGGGGGCAAGAAAAACGAATAGTTCACTTTTTCCCGCTGACGTCACCGAATAGTTCACTTTTTCCCTCTGGTAATGGGGGAAAATGAACTATTCCATGATGTCAGCAAGAAAAACAAAGTAGTGCATTTTCGTGCCTTGCATCTGCACACCCACATAAAATGTAATTGCATTTTCATGATATAAGAAAGGAACAAGTAGTTTTCAATCTCCACTTGAATACAAAGCAATGATACCAAGAACATGAAAGAGAGATGGATAGAGAGAACCCTTCATTATTTAACACATTTGCATTGACTTTGAGCATTAGAATAATGTAGCTTTGAATCCCTACAAATCTAGGAGTTCCAAGATTCTTGGATCATCAAATTTTTTTTCGCCAAACCTTCAAAAATCGCTCAGTATGGGGTTATGGGGTCCATAAAAAAAGGTCTTCACTCTAAAAGGGGGGGGGGGGGGCACAATCGACATAATGGCGGATCGTCTATGGTAAAAAATTCATACTTCTCTTCCAAAAGGGGGGGGGGGGGGCACGGGCCGGCTGTGCCGGGACTCCTATCGAGTCCCGTCAGAGCATCCATTTTCTCTCTTTCACGATTATGATGAAGGGAGCCCTCAGCGCTCGTAGTGGTACCGGCGCGATCGGTTCGTCGATCTCCTACGAAGACCTGGAAGGGCCAAACTGACGACGTAAAAAAATAAAAAATATTACGTACGTACGTAATAATACTATGTACGTACGTACGTAAAAATAATAATACGTACGTACGTAGTAATTATCACGTACGTACGTAGTATTTAATACGTAGGTACGTAGTATTATTACGTACGTACGTAATATTTTTAATTTTTTTACGTCGTCAGTTTGGCCCTTCCAGGTCTTCGTAGAATAGCTTGTGTGCGTAACATTCTGCGTACGTATCTATGGTGCGTAACCATGTAGAGCGGCCTCACTAGTGAGCAACATACATGTATTGAGAGCAGTCGTCATACGTATGGAGGAGTGTGTAACAACTACCAAAAACAAGGCTGTTAAATGTAAGTTTTTATAACTTTCTACATTTTGTGTCTTAACGAACTTGTAAATTCATATGTATAGACTGATACCTAAGTATCAGTTTGCCCACAAAAACCTCCATTTCAAACAAAATTACATCTGTATCCCCAATACCCAGTGTACACACATGTACATGTATATGATCCTAATGGTCAATATGACCATTGCTTGCTGATGTGCTTTGAGGTAGGAGTGAGATTTTTAAGGGCTGAATTTGAAAGCAAGTATTTAAAATATTTATCTTATTTCTCCCCCCATACCTTTACTACACGCGACAGAAAATACCAACTATTTTTGCATGTTGTATTCGTAGTGGTCAATATGACCACTATTCGTGGTGTGATAGGGACCGAATTTTTAATTAAGGACAAAACTCTTTTGGGGTGATGTCAGCGCCCGCGGCTAGCCAGGATTGGCTTCGTGAATGTAAAAAAAAAAAAAAATTGGCTATACGCCTTCTACATCACGAAGCCAGGCGTTCTTACTGGTGAGTTCGAAAACTCACCAGTGTTTGTGTGTATCCATTGTCATGCCTTATCTGCATGACAAGAGGAGGCATGGATACACACAAACACTGGTGAGTTTTCGGAAATTTCTTACGATCTTTTTTGGATTTTTTGGTAAAAATACGTACGATCAAAAAGATATTCTAATTCTAAACGTTTTCCTAGGAGGATACGCTGTGGTGAAGGAGCTGTCGGTCGCGAGAGTTATCAGAAAAGTGATATTTCAGGGCATTTTCCAGTCCTGCAGCTAACCCGTGCGCAGTTAGATTGCTGGGTAAGAACGCCTGGCTTCGTGATGTAGAAGGCGTATAGCCAATTTTTTTTTTTTTACATTCGCGAAGCCAATCCTGGCTACCCACGGCGACCAGGAAACGTACACAATGACTCCGATAGCTCGTTTCGCGAGAATCAACAGTAAATTACGGATTTCATTTTTGGAAATATCTTTTCCAACATTGGTGAGTTGCATTTATTTTATTTCTTGGAATGGATATTTTGGGGTCGGTTTTTGTAAATTAAATGCCGATTTTGAGTGAATGTTGGTGACTTTTGTCAGTTTGTGCAGTGGTGTTTTGAAAAGTTGAGGTGTATGACTGCCTACATTCTACACCCGAAGTATAGGAATGTAGCTATGAGCACTCACGGGTACATTACTGTAAAATAGTTGGTATTTTCTGTCGCATGTACTAAAGGTATGGGGGAAAAATAAGATAAATATTTTAAATACTTGCTTTCAAATTCAGCCCTTAAAAATCTCACTCCTACCTCAAATGGCCGTTAGGAAGAACTTTTGATATTTTCAGCAAAATCCCACGTGCGGAATGTGATTGCTGGGTAATAACGCCTAGCTTCGTGTGTAGAAGGCGTATAGCCATTTTTTTTTTCTACATTCACGAAGCTAATCCTGGCTACCCGCGGCGACCAGGAAATGTACACAATGACTCCGATAGCTCGTTTCGCGAGAATCAACAGTAAATTACGGATTTGATTTTTGGAAATATCTTTTCCAACATCGGTGAGTTGAATTTATTGTATTTCTTGGATATTTTGTTGTCGGTTTTTGTAAACTAAATGCCGATTTTGAGTGAATGTTTGTGACTTTTGTGCAGTGGTGTTTTAAAAAGTTGAGGTGTATGACTGCCTACATTATACACACGAAGTATAGGAATGTAGCTATGAGCACTCATAGGTACATTCCTATACTTCGTGTGTATAATGTAGGCAGTCATACACCTCAACTTTTTAAAACACCACTGCACAAAAGTCACCAATATTCACTCAAAATCGGCATTTAATTTTCAAAAACCGACCCCAAAATATCCAAGAAATACAATAAATTCAACTCACCAATGTTGGAAAAGATATTTACAAAAATGAAATCCGCAATTTACTGTTGATTCTCGCGAAACGAGCTATCGGAGTCATTGTGTACATTTCCTGGTCGCCGCGGGCGCTGACATCTCCCCAAAAGAGTTTTGTCCTCAAAAATTCGGTCCCTATGGCGTACACGGAAAAGTTCCGATTTTCTGTGTGCGCGATCGTAAAGATCGATGTGCCCTTGCGATCCCGAGTTTCTTCGTGGACAAAAATTATATTGGCCGATTTTAGTCTAAGACATCGGCAGTTTGTAAACAACACGCGATCGCGAAACAAATCGGCGGGGATTTCTCCGGTTTTGGACAAGATTTTGACTTTGGATTTTGCTGTAAATATCAAAAGTTCTTCCTAACGGCCATTTGAGGTAGGAGTGAGATTTCTAAGGGCTGAATTTGAAAGCAAGTATTTAAAATATTTATCTTATTTTCCCCCCCATACCTTTAGTACATGCGACAGAAAATACCAACTATTTTACAGAAATGTACCGGGAGTGGCTATGAGTGCTATTAGTGATAGTGACTTGGTGTGGTTTGTCCGACGATACGCACTGACCAACATAACAGTAGCTCCCCCGCCGGCGTTGGCAGCCGACTACGTCTACGCCTACGGCGGCAGCAGAGCACAACACAAATATGCATCATGCGGGACAACAACAAGGCATGTCGATGAATCTGTAATCGCAAACTTGTCTTATATTCTACTCTGAATTCAAAATAATTGTATCATCCGATTACATAATGTCATATTCATGTTAAAAATAGTTTTTATAGTCTTACTTTACTTACCTAGGTTCTTTGTCAGATTTTAATCCAATTTTAACGTGGTAAGCACCGTTGTCTAAAATCACAGTGGGCGCCGCCATTTTGGGAATACATATTTCGATCGACGATCGATCGACCACGTGCAGATATGGATATTATTTACATGTAAATAAGTATCTTAATTAAGGATGCTTATTATATATGTTATGTTATGTTATTTTGTTTGCTTGTTCATTGAATGGAAAATTTAAAAAAATCTTTAAAAACAAAAAAGATAAATTATGATCAGAGTCGATTTTTCAAAATGTATGGCTTTTTGGTGATGGGCCGGATGATTATGTTGAGTGTTAGATCAGTTGTTCTTAACTTGGTGTCGGTTTCGTTTTGTCTTGTTTTTATTTTCGCGGGGCGACACCCCCCCCCCCCCCCCCAAAAAAAAAAGAAAGGAAAGAAAGAAAAGAAAGAAAAAGAAGGGGACGCATCAATTCAGGGATTCCTGACAAGATAAGAAAGTTAAAAGTATAAAGCTGGCGATGATAGGCCATAACTGAGCAGCGCCCATTAAGGTGGCATGCAACTCAGTAGTGTCATAGCCCCCCCCCCCCCCCCCCATCCCTACCTGCCCCGGCTCCTCCTATACTGCTCTCTCTCTCTCTCTGTTTCTTCCTCTCTCTAATGCTCTATCTCTGTCTGTCTGTCTGCCCGTCTGTCTTTCATTCTCTCTTCCCCTCTTCTGATTCTTTCCCCGCACACACACACACACACACACACACTCTCTCTCTCTCTCTCTCGCTCTCTCTCTCTTTCGCTCTCTCATTCTCCCCCTCTCTTTATGTCTATCTCTCTCCCTCTCACCACAAGACTTTCCCCTTTTCAGTATTATTATGGAATTTTGTTAAACCCTCGTCATGTCCTAATTCCTTCTCTTTGGTTCTTTGCTCCAGACCTGATCCTTGTCGTTATTGTAGTATTTTTAACGAATAAACATAAAATGCGACTTAGAAGCATACAGAATATTATTTTTCAAAATAAATCATTTATTTTCAGTGAATCGATAAAATAATCTATAGCTTTAATCATGATACAAGAAATTGTATTGAATATGAATATCAAAGATGAATGAAATAGGATATTAAGGTTGGTTCAGTGGTCTTGTACGTGGGGAAACCGGGGCTAGCTAGTGCCCTTTGATAAGGCATAAATCCTCATTTTTACCAAGACCCTCGTAGATGACTTAATGCCGTCGGTCCCCTGGTTGCTTATTTACACGTGTATTCTTAGCAGTCAGGTAAAATAAACAATCAAACCGAAACCATATAGGTTTTCCCGTTCATTCAAACACTTTTTTCTATTCAGTTTCATCAGTGCTCACTTCAATTTCTTCCTGAGAACGGCTGGAATATGCAAATTAATATCAAAGTTAATTTAGTCATTATTTTGCCATTCACGTCATTCACGTTGGTCAAATACTTGTCCATTCATTTTCGTCGGATTTCATTCGAATACGTCTCACCTGACTCCGCTGTTGAATGTGATCGAGTTCGTCTTTGCGCAATCAATTTCAAAAGGTTTTTTATCAAATTCTCCTGATACTGAATGAATGAATTTATTATCCAATGCAATAGTCATCATTGTACAGTTTTCACAGAGATATCTCGTTACACAAGAGTGCAAAGATAATAGGAACCAGAAAATAGCATGAATGCTAGTCGAGTCTGGTCCCTTGTATTTAGACAGTTACAAAGAATATTTCCTATATAATGTGTTACATACTGTTCAGTAATATATTACTGTTGGCAGTTATCAGTTATTATAATACTTGCTTTAAAATATTATTAAATGAACAATCTGTAATGTAATGAATCTACTGATGATAATATGTAGTACATGTATATCATAAAAATGTATACATACAACACAAACTAAAAAGTATTTACATTAATGAGATAAATACAGTGTATTTTAAGAATAATATCAAAGTACATTAATTTTCTAGCAGATATTGGACAAGAGCTTTACGAAACTTGACCTTGATGACTTTTTCCTAACTGTGACTGGAAGGTCATTCCAAAAAATTGTACCTGAAGTAAGATAAACACTCTTTTCATAGGCTCTTCTTACCTTTTGGTATACAGAGATTCTCATCTTCTTTTTCCTTGTACTATATCCGTGTTGAATTAGTGAGCAATATTGTGACAATGAATGGGGCAAATTCCCATTAATTAAGTCATACATAAAACTACATATAGATAATCTATGCAGTTGATAAACATCAAGTATCTTAAGATCCCTAAATAATGGTCTTGATCTTGAGCACGTATTGCCATTTTTAAAATTAATAATATAGAATTAAGGTCAACCTTCCTAGCTCCACCCCATACTTCGATACCATAATGTAATATGAGGAAGCATGAATGTCTTATAATACAAATATTTTTAGGCAGGAAGTTTCGCAGTCGGTATAGGGTACCAACTTTTTTGCGTATACACAATTTGACTTTGTCAATATGAGTTTTCCACGTTAAATGTTTATCGATGTCTACTCCAATAAATGTTGTAACATCTACTTCACACAAATCTGTATCCATGATCTGAATTCTTCCTTGCACATTAATTGCCTGTCTTCGCCCTCTAATTAGCATGTAATTTGTCTTTAACAAATTTATAGTGACTTTATTAACATTACACCAATCTAGGACGTTCTTTAATTCAATTGTTATTTCTCTCAAGTCTATCTCGTACTTTCTGTATGAAATAGATTGGAATCATCAGCAAACAATCTAAAAGTAAAGTAGTCACTTGAGTTTGGTAAGTCTTTAATATACAAAAGAAAAAGAGTTGGTCCCAAAACAGATCCCTGAGGTACACCGCAAGTTATTGGTTTGTAATCGGAGAAAACCCCATTACAAATTACATATTGAAATCTATTTTCTAAATAATCTTGAAACCACTGAAGAGCCGCACACCTTGCACCCCATAATGTTTTAGTTTCTTAAACAGTATGCTATGATTTATGGTATCAAATGCCTTTTTAAAATCAATAAAAAAAATCCTATAGTATAACCATCCCTTTATTTATCGACTTAATAACATTATTAATCAGATTGATTAAGGAGAGCTTTGTACTATGTTTTTTCCTAAAACCATATTGATGTTTATACAATATCTCATTCTTTTCTAAGAAATTCAATAATCTATCGTTTACCCTTTTTCTAAAACTTTTGCAAATAATGGAAGGACGGATATTGGCCGATAATTACCAGGCTTTTCCCTATCTCCTTTGTTATAAATAAGTGCTACTTTGGCCACCTTCAACAAATTTGGAACTTTTCCTGTAAGAAGTGAGAGATTAAAAATATAGGACAATGGCCTAGCAATAGAATATGCTGCATCTCTTATCAGCCTGGCTGGGATAGTATCATGACCACAAGCCTTATTTACATTCAAAGAAAATAACTGACATTGGACTTCATATTCCGTAATTGGTTTAAAATTTAGTGTATCTTTGCCCTGATCACAAAGATAATCCCTAAAGGTACTACCATTATTATTTTCATGTATATGTTACTTGCCGAATTTGGACCCACATTTACAAAAAAATCATTAAAAACCTGCCCAATCTCGTCTGCAGAAGAAACTTGAGTCTTCCTTCTATTACTATCAACACATAACTTCTCAACCTGGGTGACCTTTGATTTACTGTTGCCACTATAAAGGAGATCATTTATCACTTTCCACGTTTGGCCGGTAACATTTTTATGAGTAATAAATAAACTACTATAATAGTCCTTCTTCAAACATTTGTCAATATGTTCCTATACTTCTTATATTTATCCACGTGCTGTGGCTGGTGATTAAATGAAATCATTCTAGAATAAAGAAAAGACTTTGAAGTAATTACTAAAACCATGCAAAGGACAAAACTGACATATTTTAAAAACTGATTAAAGTGTTCCTCCCCATTTATTGAATATATGAAAAAGTAAGTACAAACCTTTAATTTGCATTGTACAGACAGATTTTCTTTCTTGAATGTTTTACCCAATTTCAATACAATACAAATCGAATAAAATGTATCCATATAGCAAACGGACGAGTGACGAATTTGAATGACGCTTTGACGAAACAGATCGCAAAATGACAAATGATTCATGCAACCGTACGTTGGCAGCCGCGGATGACGAAATTAGGCCTAATTTGACCTTGACGAAACTGCATGCAAAATGAAGAAATTGATTGGACAAAGTTCGACCGTAATGAATGACCAAAGATGAAACTGCGTGACCTTCAGATATGCAAGATCAACTGAAGAAGTCTCGAATGGTATGAAATTGAATGAAAAAAAGTGTTGAAATGGACGGGAAATCCTATATTATGGTTGTAATCTGAGTATTTCACATGTACCTTCATTTCTTTGAATATTTGGATGTATAAAGCACTGAATGCTGTATAATATTATACCTCTTGGGCCAAGATTTTATGATAAGGCGCTCAATAATAGGAATTTATTCCTATCGTGTATTACAGACAAATTTTTAGCTGTCGTTCTAACTTTAATAAATGTTTCTCTGTTGTTGTTTTTTTCTGCTTCCTTGAAAGAAATTTGCGATCAAGAATGGAATGCCCTTTAATGTACCAACTAACATACGGCTAATCAATGTGGCGTTCTTCAGAAATGTCATGCCCTTTATCTGTCTTTATGTTAAAGTCTAAAAAATAGGAAAATTGGCTTATGTTCAGACAGGATAAAGACATATTAACATTTAAAAATCCAATAAGTGCATGGGTCTTTGTAATTCAAGTGAACACTGTATGTGAATACTTTTGTGGCGGAGGTGGACAAATTAATACGAAGAGGAAGAAGAGAAGAAGAAGAAAATACTTCTTAAGATAGAAAATTAGGCTTCCCAATTTCAATTTACTACTCAAAATAAAATGTCAGAATAAGGATTCTTTTATGTACATCTAATTAAACTGTGAACAGCCCTCAAGGCTAATTTTATGCCTCCGCGTTTATTTAGCTGAATTATCGGCCCACAGGATCTTGCATGGCGACTTATTTTTAATTGCACATGCACGTTCTAGAGTCATCTTTGCCCCCCTGGAAGTTAATTTCTCAGGGTTTGATGAAAAAAATATTTTTAAACAGAAAATCAATGAAAGCAAAAAACGAGTGCAATATCTGTTACAAAGGAACAAATTCTGTATTTACTCAATTTTCTGAGAATGTAAACGAGAGGGGCGAATATTGCTCTAAAATACAGAATAACAATAATCTTTCCCTTGAAAAATTTATTAATTGATTGATTTTGTTGGTGAAAAACACTGAGAGATTAATGCCGCACTGTTCTTTCTTTTCCTTTTCTGTTCTCTTTATTATACATGTACAGTACATACAATTGGCGTGTGGGGGCCTCCATGATGAAAATATATTAAGAAAAAATATATATTAAGCAATATTAGGGCTTAAAAGCATTATAAAACTATTTCGGGCAAGAAATCCTCTTGGTAATTCTACCACCCCAACTGGGACAGCCTGTAGAAGGCTGGCGGAATTCCTGTAGGAATATAATTCCATAATTCCTGGTAACTTATGATAATGATAGTAATAGTAATGACAATAATAATAGACATCGTAATCCCTGGAGACTGGTGAGCTTGGAGTAAACAGGATGAAAAGATACAGAAGTAAAATGATCTGGCAAGAGAGCTGAACAGGATATGGAAGGTGAAGGCAAGGGTAGTACCCATAGTGATCGGAGCCTTGGAAACTGTACCAACTAGACGCATAAGCTTCTTGGCTGATCTTGGGGTCGACGTGTCCTTTGAGACCATACAGAAGGAAAGCCTGCTTGGGACAGCACATGTCCTGGGAAAGGTCATGGACTAGAATGGAATGGAGAATTACAAATATGACGAGGACTTGTTGAAACCCAAACAAAAAAGAGTAACCCTATAGATTTCTGGACGAAGTCCGGTTACACTGTTATTTACCAACTGAACATTAGGTTGTGGACAAATCGATAATAATAATGATTTAAAAAATAATAAAAATAATAATAATAATAATAATCATAATCATAATAACATGGGATTCTTTTCTTTCTATAGCTATAACAACCACTCAAAAAGGCTCGGGGTGGTAGGCGTAAAGTTGTGTAAGGGGAAACAAAATTTCCATCTCCTTTCTTAAACTTGTAGATCTATACTCATGCCAAAAATACGTTCTACAAGCAAAGACTTTTACCATTTTAATAGTCAGTACTCATTATAGCAAAAGGAATTACTGTATGCCTATATATTACATGTGATTCAGCCACGTTTGCAATATTTGCAATATTCAAAGGAAACGGTTGAGTTCTCGTGAAGGTGGAAGGTGGAAAACCAAATTCTCTTGCCACATGTTAGTGTATAGTGCCTGTGTCTATATCTGTTCATTGTTTGTGATTTTCAGCCCAAATATATTCCTACTTAATTTATTAAAATCTGATGCTTCCAAAACCTCACAATTATTTCAGTCATCTACAAATACAACCATTTAAGGAGAAAAACAAATCACAATTTAATTCCATGTCTGACACCCAACATTTTGAAATTTGACTTTATAGTACAACTGTATATTTAATAACGCGTATGAAATCCTTTAGTTATATTTCTTAAAATAGTATGTTCATGAAAAACGAAAAAGCTTTGATACTGATTATGAGGTGCCAGCTGTAACACTTGGGATTCTATTAAAATAAACAATTTTGTTAAGAAATTAATCTGACCACGGATGAAATCAGTCACAAGACAAATTTCGAGAACAAATCAATGGGCAAGATCTAAATTACAGAATAAATGTTTTTGTTGAAGATCACAGGTCATACTACACTTGACGCGCTTTAGCCATATGATATTTGGCGACACCAAAAATCCAATTTGTGAAATCTAACCCAATGTAAAATATAAGATTTTATTCCACGAAAAGACAGTTTCCAGTTTCAGTGATATTCGACTGTTTGATTTCAAAGGGAGTTATTAAACGTTATTTTCTGCTATACTATTGCATTTTTTTCTTCCATACAATTTTCAATGTTTTTTTCCTCAGCAAGGGATAATACCTTAAAGTCATACCTGCCTGTCCTAAGTACCTGACTCCTGAAGGTAATAAAATAAATTCTACGAATCCTCTTCAAATAATTCATGACCATGAACTATTGTGTTACAGATAAAGGTTCCAAGTATACAGTATGTTTATTTTTTTTTAATCACAGGCTATAATCAGTTATACACTGTATCGTTGTGATGTGGTAAAAGGCACATCTGATTAAGAAACAAAAATATACACTGCAAAAACTAGGGTGTTAATTCAACACCATCTCGGTATCTATATTGGGCTACAACTGATAAGTGTTAAAACAACACCAGTTTCGAATCAAACTGGTGGCGTTTTAACACTATACTGGTGTTGTTTTAACACTTATCTGGTGTAGCCCAGTATCATACTGGTGTTGTTTTAATACTTATCTGGTGTAGCCCAGTATCACACTGGTGTTGTTTTAACACTTATCTGGTGTAGCCCAGTATCACACTGGTGTTGTTTTAACACTTATCTGGTGTAGCCCAGTATCACACTGGTGTTGTTTTAACACTTATCTGGTGTAGCCCAGTATCACACTGGTGTTGTTTTAATACTTATCTGGTGTAGCCCAGTATCACACTGGTGTTGTTTTAATACTTATCTGGTGTAGCCCAGTATCACACTGGTGTTGTTTTAACACGTATCCGGTGTAGCCCAATATTGATACCGAGATTATGTTGAATTAACACCCTGGTTTTTGCAGTGTCCATTTGTCCATTCATCCCAACAATATGATAAACTAAATGAGCCTCTTAGATCCTGCAATGAATCTCATCTGACCCACGGTCTTAAGCACCATCACACTCAGTAAGATGCGTCCGATTATTTAAAGCTGGTTGTGTATTAAAGAGAGCGTCGCAGCTGAAGTGCTTACTTTTCCGCCCGCATTATTGCGCATCACTGACGGTGGTGTGGGTTTGTGGTATAGCTTCAAGGACCACGTAAAATTCTGCAAATGGTGGAGAGAAGTAGAGACAGAGGAAGATTCAGTTTTATTTCTGAATCATTACACATCACAAACAAATGCGAAAATCATTATATTTCGTATACAAAAATTATCATGATAAAGGAAAGGAAAGTAACTAACAGCGGAGCAGCTCCTTTACCTAAATAATCATAGGAAGTTGAGAATGACACAAACTTGTAAGGAGCAGGAAACATAGTGCAGGACTGTGAATGATATCACGGAGAGAGAGAGAGAGAGGGGGGGTATGAAGTAAGAGATAAAGTGGAAGAGAGGGAGAGAGAAAGAAAGAGAGAGAGAGAGAGATAGAAAGGGCGCGTTTAAAATGTGTGGCTATATGATAAAAAAAAAGAATATAAAATTTCATTTCATTCATTCATTTTACGTAGGAAAATAGGGAATAAGGTACTCAAAACTTGAGCAAGTCAACATCGGAAAACTAAGGAGGGCAAAATTAATTTAGTCTTTAGGATATTTGTTCTCTTTTCAAACTCAAGAGTGTTAAAAAAAAAAAAAAAAACTTTTTCTTTTATAAAAAGATTACGTCCTTTTCCCTAAAGGATGCCACACTTATTTTGTTTTCTTAATTCTTTCATCATCATAACGGGTACATTTATGGCTAGTACCTTATGTATATAGGAAGAAAGCATTGTGCACGTGAACAGTCCTGGTAATTGGATTTTTTTCTTTCTTTTTCCCCCTACAAATTAATGTGGAAAGCACAAATTATTTTCAAACTACCGTATATATTAGTTTATATCTGTTAATATGTCTGCAGAATATATATTTGTATGAATTATGCCTGAAATTTTGAGGAACATGTATATATTTGTATAAGTTAGAAATTCTGTAAAATTTTTTTATGTAAGATGGAATTTTAAAATATCGATTAAAATGTTTCGAGTAAAAATAATGTATACCTACCGTCATACGATACTATGCCGTCTCGATTGGTGTCAATTAGTTCAAATTGATGGAATGCTTCTTGGGGACTAGGAGGATGAGATGATAAACTCGTTATGGTTTCCATAAACTCTTTGAAACTGCAACAATAAGAACAATGGAAAAAGATGGAGATACGAAGTGAGAGAGATAGAGAGAGAGGGGGGGGGGGGTAAAGTGAAGAGTGACAGGAGAGAGTGAAGGGGAGAGGGGGAGAGAAAGAAGAAAGGAGAGAGAAAGGAAACAGATATATATATAGAGAGAGAGAGGGGGAGAGAGAGAGAGAAAGGGAGAGAGATAGAAGAAGGGGGAGAGAAATAGAGAGAGAGAGGGGTGGGAGATAAATCATTTGAAAAAAACAACTGGGGAAGAGACACAAGGTGATAAATATTATATAAAAGAGCAGATATGAAATCCCCCGAGAAAAATGAAAAGGATAATGGATCTGGACCCTGTTTCATAATTGATACCAGCTATTGAAATCCTTGCATCTGATTGATTGAGAGCAAATATTTTATAGACTTTGGGCACTTGCTACTGATAGCCAGTTTTATGACACAGGTATCTGGGCCCGTCTTAGAAAGAGTTGTAATTGATTCGAATCGATCGCAAGTCCTCTAATCAATCGCAAATTTTCAATCTTCTATATCTCCTAAGTACAGAGTTGCCATTGATACCAATCGCAAATAACATATATAAGACGGGGCCCTGGTCTGACCTATATTGTAGGTTGTTTGTTCATCTCTTCACTTTCTAAGCCATTTTTCTTTTCTTCAAATGAAGATTACGATAATAGTAACAATAACAGCTTACATTTAATATAGCGCATTACATTTCACTTTAACTTCCTTCAAAAACAAGCCTTAGTAATTACGTAGGACGGTTGATGGCTAGATTAAATTTTCATAAATAATTGCATACTAACAATACTTCTTTGGTTGGTAAAAAAATTGTAAAAAAAAGCACATTAAACTTTCTCAATTTTTCAGAAAACAAATTATATCAAGATTACAAACTCCTGAATTGTTGCATACAAAATATGGAGTGGGCTTTCTCGCACTGCCTTAAGTTTTAAAGATAACTTCAAATGGTATCTTTATCACTCAAAACAAAACTTCAAGAGACAGAAAAAATACCCATAAACAAACAAACTAAACAAGAACATGCAAAGATGCAACTACAAAAAGATATTTAAAAAAAAACAGAAACAGGAGAGGAACAAGACGAAATGTCAGAAATGTCAAAACCGAATCTATTAGGGAAAAGAAGAAAAAGAGAGAAAAATTCTTCCTCCCCGATTTCTGCTTATGAGCCTTCAGCACCGGTTTTCGCGGATTGGGACACCGATATCCAATACCTCTTCTCACATGACATGTACTTCACGTGACCAACTTGACTCTACTACACTAGTACACTGCAATCATTGATGATGTCATTGTAGACACATTGTACAGAAGGCTGGAAATGATATGCAATTTAATTAACTTAATTCAAGCGAACTTATCCTCCAATTTTCTTTATACCTTAATACTACAATATTCTCTTCCCTATAATCTATTCCTTCTGCATTATGGGAGATCAAGTAGGTTATATGAAGGGGAGGAATATTGGGCAAGCCATACGTATTATAGATGATATTATTTTTCATACATCCTATTATAATTTACCTGGTTTTCTGTTAGCCATAGATTTCGAAAAAGCTTTCGACTCGGATTCATACGAAAGACCATTAGTGCCACGGAGAAAAAAACACACACGCTATTTCTACTAATCTGTATATACAGATTACTGTAGAAAAAAGAAAAATATAAACATTTATTTTATTCGCTGCGAATATGCACAAGTAATCTTGGAATCATGTACGATATTTTTAATTATATCGATTTACGGAATTGTAGCTGGAAAGAAATTCTGTTTGGGAGGGAGGAAAGAAACAAAGGAAAACAACAATTCTTCATTTAATGAAATAAAAAAATAATATTGTAGGAGATAGGTTAGTCTTAGAGGAGAGGAAATTAGCATCAATTAGGGGAACACTTACTATCAATTTTTCCAAATGGGAAACCTAAATGATAACCAAGAAGGAAGAGCCCGGCCGGAGCACATCGTCCACCGGGTTGGGGGGGGGGGGGGGGGGATAGAACTACTGAGTGGTTCGAACTCAAGTGCATAGATTACATTTTTAAAAACATTATTTTAGACATGTACAATATGTTATGCTTGTTTTTCTTCCTTTTTTGTAGAAGGGATAGTAGTTTTGAAGTATAACATATACTTGACTTTATTAATGATTTCTGTTAATTTATGTATATATATATATATATATATATATATATATATATATATATATATATATATGTTGATTGTTATGTATTGTTCTGATATCATATGGAATGAATAAAATATTACTGAAAAAACAAAAAATATGAAAAACTCGTACTCATAATCTTTCAGTAACTTGTGTTCAATTGCTATGGGCGTTCCCAACACAAGTTTTGCTTTCCGGGTTTTCGCCTGCATTTTTGTTCTATTTTCAGAATTATTTACTGTATTGTATTGTACTGTATTCACCACATTGCTAGACATGTATCTTTTGTATATAACATAGTACCGATGAGAAGGAAATAAATGTTAATTTCATTTAATTGCCCAGACAAAGGAATTCAATTGACCGACATAATCTTTAACCTTATTAATGATTCCTCTGTCGGGGGCAGTTGCCAAAGCAGTTACAGTTAACAACAAAATTATTCATACCCCTTGGAAAATTCTATTTTTTTGCATTTTTCCTAAAAATGAATGGTTAAATGAAGTTACTTGTACATCACTTGAATACATTTAGTTATCATCTGCAAATGAATGCCGTTTCCGGTTTCACCTCATTTGCATAACAATAGAAAAGGTGAGTTATCCAAACTGGGCGATGTTCAAAATTATTCATACCCTTGGTGATTTATTGACTTTGTCAATCAGTATGAATCCGATCCTTGTGATTAATGCTTGTAATTCACTTTATTTTAATACACCGTCACAAGGCTTCCGGAGGGGTCTCTGCTGGGATATCAGGCCAGTACCTGTTCTCCAATGGCTCAATCTCCTTGAGGATGTGTCCACACATGCCTTCACCTGACCTTCAGGGAGTTCATTAGATTTCGTGTCCTACATGTGATGCAGTTATCGACTTCATGATGACAGGACTATGATATTGAAATTTTCGGTCATTTATTCCATGCATTTTAATGAAAATTCTGTATCTACTTATGAAGCAAAGCACCGTTCCTGAAGAGCCCTTCCCTTTTGCACTGCCTGTGGGAGGGTTCACCTTTATTCATTGGCCCCATTCTTAATCAGAGTGCTCAGGAAGGCCATGTTGGTGATATTAAAGTCATTGCATGACTCTAACGTCAGGTCACCATGAATAACAGTATGTAACCTTTGAGTACCATACACATCCCACATTGACTGTTACTATATCAATCTTCATATGGTATATTCTTTGTATCTTTGGTATGAAAGCTACAATCCTTGATATCAAAATGAATGTAAACCAAATTTATACCATATGCCCTCCATGTTACCAGCTGCAGTGCACAAAATGCTACCACTTTGCATGACAGTGCACTGGAACATAAAGATCAGTATTTTAAGCTTCACTAGAGTACCAACTTGGTGTCCATATCAAAAATGTGTCAATCAGTGTAACTGAATAAACTGATAAAATTGGCACCATCCAACCTTTAGACAACTACCATGGCCTCCCTAAACATTCTTAATAATAATGGAACAAAAGTATCAGGAAATACCTTCCCTTGACAGTGCAACAGTGAATGCCTCTAGGGAAGTCTCTCCAGGAAGAGTGCTTTGTTTCAACTTAGATACAGAATTGTCATTAAAATGTAAGGAATATTAACGAAAATATCAATATCATAGTCCTATCCTCATGACGTCTAAAACTACACCACCTGCAAACACAAAATCTGCTTAAAATCCATCGAATCCCCTGAAGACCAGGTGATGGCATGTGTGGACAACATCATCAAGGAGATTAGGCCATTGGAGACAAGGTATTGACCTGATATCTCAGTAGAGACCTCCAGAAGCATTGTGACAGTGTGAAGAAAGTGTTACGAGCATTAATCACAAGGACTGGATTCATACTGATTGACAAAGTCAATAGATCACCAAGGGTATGAATAATTTTGAAC
Source organism: Heliocidaris erythrogramma (assembly GCA_025617745.1). Lineage (NCBI taxonomy): Eukaryota > Metazoa > Echinodermata > Echinoidea > Camarodonta > Echinometridae > Heliocidaris > Heliocidaris erythrogramma. The sequence goes on along the minus strand of CM046873.1, from coordinate 20,958,377 downwards.
ATCACCCAGTTTGGATAATTCACCTTTTCTATTGTTATGCAAATGAGGTGAAACCAGAAACAGCATTCATTTGCAGATGATAACTAAATGTATTCAAGTGATGTGCAATTAAATTCAGTTAACCATTCATTTTTAGGAAAAATGCAAAAAAATAGAATTTTCCAAGGGGTATGAATAATTTTGTTGTTAACTGTATAATTTCCTTACATGTATCTCAAAGCATACGCTTTGATCCAGCTGAGGCATACGGCTTGTCATTGTTCAAAACTCACCTCCCCCCTGACAAAGGAATTAATTAATGAGGTTGAAGATTTGTCAATATGTCGGTCAATAGACCGCTTCGGTAATGTATGCACATTTTATACATACCTTTCAAACAAAGGTTGTTCTTGACAACCCGAAAGCTTGCCGGAGGTTTCCCGGACATAGCAACAAATACTGTATGCAAACTGGATTCCAAGCATTGAGGCTCATTTATAAAAAGCAGGTTAATGGAATAGCTCGTCACTAGGTGCTCAGAGAAAATATGTGCATAAATTTGTATACATTACAGAAGCGGTCTATTGGTGTCGCCGAAACCACTGGCCCGTCTCCGTGGTCTAGTGGTTAAAGACACTGGCGTTCTGACCCGGGTACGATTCCCGGCGGATACACTTTTGAACCTTTCCAAAAATTTCAACAAAAATAAGGGGGAAAGCTCTGGGAAGACTTTAAGCTACGCAAACATTATTCTCTCATTTTCATTTCTCACAATTATATATATATATATATCGTTTCTTTAAAAAAAAATCATCAACGGTAAAACTGACTCGGCCGAGGGAAATAAGATTTAGACAAATGGGTTATTAATCATTACACATGTATATATAATTATATCGATGTGTCGTGGCCTAGTGAATATTTAAATCAACGGACCATGGAAAACATGGTACGGTGTTAGAACCCATGCCACGGCACCAATGTCCTTTGGCAAGACATTAATCTACATCTGCCACTCTCCACCCAGGTGTCATTCCCGTCACCTCTTTGCTATCAAGTGATGGTGATGGTTCATGACATAGCTGTGATGCACAATGGTATTGTTGTGTTCTTAATTTTAAGCATTATGTTAAGAACCGTATACACTTTTACATTTTAACCCCTTTTTAGGGTTAATATTACCAATTTTTTTGTACTTTTTATACAATATTGCGTAAGATTTTACCCAACAAACATGCATGTTCCTATTTTTTTTACAAAATATTGGAGTGTAAGAAGAAATATCATAAAAATAAGTTGACATCCTTAAACGTTTAAAAATGTGCAGCTGATACAACTTATACATTTCTAGTTATTAACCATCTAAATTGTCTTTTTTTTTTACAGCTAGTATAACAACATGCCATTCATGAAATTACAGCCCGAGGAAAAAGCTAATTCAGCGAAAAATGAAAATTCATGATTTATCAATGTACTAATAAAAGGGAGAGTTGTCCAAAAGAGTTACAGTCGACTGGAAAATATGCTGATCTAGGATTCACATAGATTAAGTGAAGTCATCTTCCAAAATATCATATATTTCTCTATTGTCAAACATTCTTTTGAAACTTCATTCGCCAACCAGTTTTTATTTGTGTTTTTGTTGTTGTTGTTGCTTCCACACATGCTGAGTTGTTAGAAAGTTTGGAATACTCTTTAAAAAAAAGGAGATTTACGCCCATTTAACATTTCCAGTACATACCTCAATCTTGAATCTCTGTTCTTATCAAGTGTTTCGAAGATAAACAAGGCATCGTCTTCGTTGGGTCCATTTTCATCTCTTTCGGGAGGAGCAGCTTCCAAAAATTCAGCTTCGTCCAATCGACCATCCTCTTCAAAGTGTAATCAAAGATTTTAAAAAAAAGATAGAAGATTCGATAGACCGAATGTACGAGAGGGTCCAGTAGACAGAAGGTTCTATAGACCGAATCGGCAGGAGGGTCCAATAGTCCGAAGGTTCTATAGATCGAATGACCAACGGGTCCGATACTCATGATAGTCAGAAGGTCCGATAGATAGAAGGTTCGATAGTCCGAATGTATGAGAGGGTCCAATAGACAAAAGGTTCTATAGACCGAATCCGCAAAAGGGTCCGATAGTCCGAAGGTTCGGTAGGGGTTCGATAGTTAGAAGGTCCGATAGACCGACAATAACGTAAAAAAGGTAAAATAAGTGGATACAATAAGTTTTAAATAGTTTTATCTCATAAAAGGAAAAGGGCAATGCCTTATCTTCTTCTATGTGTATTGTAATGAACCGATGCACTAAGTCTGTAGGCCCACCCTCCCCCCCCCCCCCCCCTCCCTTGGGAGGGGGCGTTTCCATTTTTTATTTTGAGGGTTGTCAGGTGATATTTTCCTACCAGCTATGATGTCAGATTTTATTTTATTTTATTTTTGAATGTTCACCGACTACACCCATACTACTACCTTGTGGCAAATTTTAGTCTGTGGACTCTGTCGGGTAAATCGTACCATTTTTTTTGGGGGGGGGATGGGGTGGGGGTGGGGGAATTCGAGAATAGTCGAATACCTCACTGCCCAAATATTATGAGATTCGGACTTCTTGTTGATGCAGGACTTAAGAGGTGCTTGCTGCAAGAAACAATCTAGGCCTAGTTTCTTGATTGTATGAGCGAGCAAAGCGAGCGAACGAAAGAGAGAGAGAGAGAGAGAGAGAAAAAAAAAGAAGAACTAATAATGCTAGTGAGCGAAGTTTTTGATTTTTTCTTTTCCTTCTCTTTCCTTTTTGATTTCTTCTTTTCTTTTTCTCTTCTTCTCCTTTCTTTGCTTTTCTTCTTTCCTTTCCAACCTGTTCCTTTTTTGCTTTTTCTTTGGTTGGAAACCCCTTTTCAGGCATGAAAAGTGGGAGGGGAGGGTATTCCCGCCCCCACATTTTTTTTGGGGGGGGGGGGGGGGGCTAACGCCTCCACCCCCGCTTCTTACGTCTATATGGTTGAACCAATATATTTGGCGGTCAATGAATATGATTTACCTATTTTCAGCGTGATTATAGATATAACTTGTGAAATTTGCATAACATAGAAATTAGCTCTTTTGATAAATCATTCGATTTAACAAAAAAATAATAAACAAAACCACTGCATTTTCTGGGGCGACATCGTGAAATTTGATATCTTCCGATATTGGCAGAACAATTCGATAATTTTGTTCATATTAGTAATCATTGACAGACATGGAGTCTGTAATCAAGCCAGGCATAAAGCGAGGATTTGTCCTACTTCATCAAAAAAAAAATAAGAGATCGAGAACGTCCGTTTTTATACTTTATGCACTTCCGGCCAGTGCCCCCCCCCCCCCCCTTTGGAAGAAAAGTATGCATTTTGACCATAGACGATCGGCCATTTTCTCGATTGTGCCCTTTCAGAATGAAGACCTTTTTTTTTTTGCTTGTCAGGGAATTATGGAGGGAAACTGGACCCCCCCCCCCCCCCCCCCCCCCCCCCCCCCCCCCACTGAGCGAATTATGAAGGTCTGGCGATAAAAAAAAACGGTCGCTGAGTTACAAAAGCTCTAGGCCTTTGCTGCATAATGATGGTAATTGTGATGATTTTAATGGAGGTTTATTACCTAAATCAAATTCCATTTTGCATCACACAGTTGGAATCCTTAGCTCACCCAGTGAGGCCTGCATGGTACCCTCTTGCTGCTTCGTTCACCGACAATTTAAGGGACAAGCCCAGTCAGCACATCACTCACAGGAGCTCTAGCACTTAAGGCCACCAGGCCCCAGATGGGCAGCCAACGAGATCAATGGGCAATAACAAATAAGTTTATACATATAAAGGATAAGAAGCAAATCGCACATTCATATTTTACAATTTATATCACTCTATGTAATAACCCAAAAAATACTTTTGTCACTGCAATTATTATCTGAAATTACTGAGGGTCCGGGTCCTATTAAATTAATAAAAGCATTGTCACTTCTCTGTGCATACACGTACATGGGCTGTGTTTAAAGTGATCTCCAAAGCTTTTCATGACATTATGAACACAAAGACCTTTGTTACCTTTGACCCTGTGACCCCAAAATATAAATCAGATAATAGTCATTCCTCTAGATGAGCAAATTTTGAAGTTGATCCATCGAATGTTTCCCAAGTTATCCCGAGAACGCAAATACGGGACGGACGGACGGTACGGACTGACGATCTGAAAACATAACGCCCCCACTTATTTTAACCACTTATTTTTACCCACTTATCATTTTATCCACTATTTTACCCTTTTTACGTATTTATTGTCGGTCTATCGGACCTTCTGACTATCGGACCCGTTGGTCATTCGATCTATAGAACCTTCGGACTATTGGACCCTCCTGCTGATTCGGTCTATAGAACCTTCTGTCTACTGGACCCTCTCGTACATTCGGTCTATCGAACCTTCTATCTACTGGGTGTCGGTCTATCGGACCCGCTAACTATCGGACCTTCTAGCTATAGGGATGACCCCAAACGGGACATATCAGCAGAAGAGGGCGTATCAAGTTTGATAGAGCAAGGGTGAGATATAGGCCTAAATACAGAAATGTAGCCTTATCTCTAATATTAGAACAAATAACTTTACAAGTATTATTTGAATTAAGAGGAAAATGCCAGTTCGTAATTACAATTTGCCTCTCACAAATTGGAATCCATTCCTGCACAACCTAATTTCCATCCCATTTACAAAAGTGAGCAGTGTTTACCCAAGTACGAATCATTTTCGGACATTGTGGTGTCATATAAAAGTTGAGTCTATGAGCTTTCCATACATATAAACCTTTCCCCCAGAATCATTTTTTTTTAATTTGGCAGCCATTTCAAAAGTGTAAAGTTTTTTTTTGAGACGCATGGTATGGATTGGTGACTAAAATCTAATGAAGTGATGAGATGTTCAGAAACATTCATAACTTTCATATTTTCAGTAACATCACACACTTTAATTTTCTCAAAGTTCTGTAAAATAGACACCAAGGTCATCTGTTATGGAAATTAATTACTTTTTTATTTCATCTACTTATTTATTTATTGAAAACGGTGCATTGATTAAAAAAAAATCCTTTGCGGCTAGTGTACCGAATGGCAGGAATATTATGGAACCGTGTTACATCCAGCATAAATACTAATAAGAGATAAAAATGCATATATTGATTTGTAAATAATGACAGGAGCAAGCTTCAGTAACAATGCATAAGTGATCATTATAAGGCCTCTATGTGAGAGAAAGAAACTGAAGAGGGGGGAAAAGCCTAGAAAGAAAGAGGACAACTACAAAGAGAATTAGGGGGGAAACCAGAGCAAGAGAGAGAGAGAGAAGAGAGAAAGACAGGAGGTTTGGTTTAAACCATGGTTTAAATCCCCTCCTGGGTTTTTGAAGTACATGCGCACGGAATCCAGTTTAATTGTGTATTTTCTTTGAGCACGCGTATGAGCAATGTGCGCTTATTTACGCTTATTTTAGAATGCTGACGGAGATTTAAACCTTACCCATGGTTTAAACATCCTTTGTGAATTCGGGCCTATGTGTCTGAAGAGGGAGAGAAAAAGAAAGCTAGAAAGAGGAGAAACTAAAGATAGAAACGGGCATATAACAAGAGAAAAGGGAGATAGGGAGAGGGGAGATAGAGAAAAGGGAGAGAGAGAGAGAGAGAGAGAGAGAGGGGGGGGGGGGGGTTAGGGGGTAAAGAAAGAGAGACAGAGAGAGAATAGAGAGAGAGGGAGAAGTAATGGAGCTTGGTTGCACTTAGAAACAAGAGAGAATTGAATCGACTACACACATTTAGAATAAGGAAGATACAGAATGGTCTCGTTTTGCCGTTCCAATGCTTACCATTTATATCATAGTTTCTATATATTCCTCGCAGCTGAATGACCAGGAGATCCACGTCGTGTTTGAATCGAGGTAGTCGTTGAAGAAAGAGAGACATCTCCAGCGGTATGATGACCCCATCGACATCGAGGTCGTAAAGATCAAATAGACCTGAATCGTGATCCATGAACAATTAGAAAAATTCAATCCAATAAAAAAAAAACCTATATCCGCCTACAACATAATTATAATAAAATTAAAATACCTAAAAATTTGTTTACAAACATAATTATCATTATACATGGACGTGTAAACACGATAAACGTTCAGTAACGATGCCACCATCGTGGTCATGTGGATAAGTCACGTGATTTTCATACACAAGGTACATGGTTCAAATCCCTTGAGGTTGCTGTTGCATTTCGTTTGTGTTGATATTGAGTACAATTCTTTATGTCTCTCTGAAAAAGAAGTGCTATTATCGAAAGGAACAAAATAATTGTTTTAAAACAAATATCTACCACAGACTCTAAAAAGAATTATAAAGACGCTCCCTTTAAATTTCATGGACCTCATTTGAACCCCACGTCAGTTATAATAAATAATGATCATGTTTCTGATCGGATTAATTACTTTGTTTAATGCAAACATTATTAAGCTTTCACTATTGTATATCATTTTTTCAGAGAGATATTAAATGCGTAACACGTAGTTATCAAAATGCAAATAATAATCCTTTTCTGAGAATTATAAAACTCATGTTTGATTGGAATCATTACAAAATGTTAGAGAGCTCGCAGACAAAGAAATTACAAAGGGACATTTTGATAGATTATGAAATTGTGATTATAATTTTCATAATTTACAGTGACCTAGATGGTTTATACATGACTTAGAATATGATTCGTTTTTAATTTCTTTTTTTTTTTAATAAAGATTCTTTTGGCAATATGAAAATTACAGCTAGTGCTTATGTAAGCTTATATGTGCCATCACACACCCATGAAAGTTTAGGTATATTTTTTTAAGCCCGAAACTTACGTCGATGAGTATTAAACAAAGTTGAACTGAACTTGATCTCGATTACATTCTTGAGAAGAATAATCCTACCGGGGACCCATTTACATCACCTGGATCGAGTGAGGCAAATGTAGATTAATGTCAAAGGACGTTAGTGCTGAGAGATTCTAACCCAGTACCTTGTTATTCACAGTCAGACGACTTTATAAACAGGACCAGATCACCTCGAGACAGGAGGGATACAGCCCACAAGACCGACATTCCACGAGACGGCCGTTGTCAGTCTCATGTGCTTCTTTCAACAATTCAGAGTTTTCACAAGACATTCTTTAGAGGGTTTTTTGTTTTAGGGAGAATTTTGTGACAAAAGGTAGGATTTCAGATTTGTCCAGTATCATTGAAACTGTGTTTTAAACAGCTCCTCTTGACTTGTCATCGACATAGTAATCGGCACTTTCTCAGTGTATATACATGTATGTAACTACTACACTTCTACATTATCTAATCACGTAAACATGCAGGGGTGCGTGATCAAAATTAAATTTGGTAAATCTTAGTAGGTTCTCTAATTGTTTTGACAGTTGTATACCTTTACATTTTCCTCTTTTGTTGGCCATGTTTACATAATCCAGAAGACCTCATGAGGGAAGGTTCTTTCTTAGTTATTTAGAAAATTTATAAAAATACGGAAATTATACTAAATATGGATAACCCCGGTCTTTCACATGATTTGGTTATACCCTAACTCAGCAAGCAGAAAATGTGGATATGTCAAACAAAATATTGATGAAAACTCAAAATCAAATATTGTAATTTTTAGGTGTTCTAATCATTTTGGCCAGTATAAGCCTAATTATAGAATTTTACTTTTTTTTTTTCTCTTTTTTTTGTGGGGGGGGGGGGGGGGGGGGTTCATGTCTACAAAATCCCTAAGATCTCATTCATGGAAACTGTATCTGTCTCCACCATCTCCACCGTATGCTTTATTCGACACCCAAATATGTTTATTCGTTGGACTGTTTTATTTCGATTCATTTTTTTTAATTGAAAATTTATTATACACCTATCATTTTGCTCTCCTGTACCATTAAGATACGGCAATGAAAAAAAAAACCAATATGAGGGCATTTTAAGATCACTCATTTCCATGTCTGACAGTGCTGGTATATTCTTTAATGCACATGACATAGGGATGAAAGTAAAGAAAAAAAAATCTCAAACTATGTTTCACCTACACGAAAAGTCAATCTTCTCATTAACTCTTGCTGTGCAGTGATTAAGTGTGACATCCAGATAAGGTAATTTCAATCACGCATTGCTCCATCAAGAATAGTCTTTAACACTTACTGTGTCATTGTATCAAACAAAGAGTTAATATGTATACATATCAATCTTGAAATCATGAATCAAGCATTGTGAATATTTTAAAGTTATAATATGCTACCATTATTTGAGGAAATTGCAGATTTTGTACAGGATGTTTTCTCGAGACAAGCAAAACCCCTTGTTACAGTCAGAGTTAACTTACCTTTCATTTTTAGATTAATATGAGCTTCTGTAGAATTTTCCACTAAGAGCGGATCAGTCATAGGATTTTCAATTGATGCGGCAGTTGCGATAGCTGCTGATAGTGCCATGATGATTGCGAAGACTGGCGGGACTTGAAAACTTTTGGCAAACGAAATTAAGAAGAACGTTAATGAATATAACATCCAGTCGCGGATAGGGGGGGGGGGGGGGGGAGGGCACCCCCCTTTTGTAACAGAAGTGGGCTACCTTAAGTACCCAATTCCAATTTGTGTTCGCCTTCTGAGCTGATGAACTTTACCCCTTTTTGTTTTTGTCAGCAAGTTTTCTGAATATTGTGCCCCCTCTTTTACGAAATCCTGGATTCGCCCCCGATTATATGCTTCTTACATCACATCACTATACCTCTGTGGGATTCATCGGTCTGCCATTATTGTAAGGAGCAGGGGATGGCGGGGGATGTCAAACTTCAGACATTCATAACTTTCCGCTTTCGTTCTAACTTTCATCAATGTGTTTCACTTGTTTTTCTGTTCTCCCTCAAAACAAAATATCATGATAACGAGGTTGCTTGCTCTTCAAATAACAGTGTCATCCCAGTAGACCGACAGCCCACGAGACCGACAAAATAAACCAAAAATACAAAATAAAATATATGTATAAGAAAGAAGAAAATTAAAAAAGGCCCACTGCACCGACCACCCACGAGACCGACAGCCCACAGGCCGACAAAACAAGGAAATACATAATGGAAGATAAATAAGTCGGTCCGTGGGCTGCCAGTCTAGTGAATCCTCTGAAAAGTGGCTGTAACGCCCACGAGACCGACAGTGTCTTGTAGCTCAAATCCTAACCATTTTTTTTTGCATATTCCATCCATCAACATGTTTGAGAATATCTATTGGGGAAGACTTTCCCAACTGTTAGCTTTTTTGGGGATGCACTGTCCGAAGAGGAACATATCATCAAATTTGATAATCAAAAACTAGTTTATTTAAAATGTTGTATGCACATTTCAATGGGTTATTTATTGCAAAAGCACGCTATTATGATCTTGGTTACCACATTTCATAGTGTGCGTGCGCGTGAGTGAGGCAATGTTGTAGTCGAGACCTCAAGGTCTGAGACAGAGACTTTCCCTTCGGAGACCGAGACCACCTCTTCCGAGATCAAGACCTGTAGAGACCAAGACCAGGATCTTAATACAAACTGATACTTTAACTGATAGCCATTTAAAAACCATTGTGAGCAAGTTAAAGATATCTTGAAATTAATCCGATTTGAATACTTAGCAAGGAAAATAATCTCTCCAAACTGCATTTTTTAGTTGGGTCTCGAGAAGTCTTGAGTAGTTTTAGCGAGATCTTGAGGTCCAAGACCGAGATCTTATTTTGTATTAACACACATTGACCAGTAATATAGATTACTCAGTGTGATAACCTTTCATTTGCGAATGTTTGCTGCGAGTGTACATTGGCTCACTCACAGGCATGCGACGTGTGAAAATTGACACAATAATAGGAACCCATTAACAAAACGATACGCACTGTGTATTACCAAAGCTATGTAGAATAACCCACTTGTGGTCTTAATTGGCTAACTGATAATCTTCTCATCATCTATATTATGTATTAATTTTGTACTGGAAATTGTTGACCAAACCTGAAGATGGTGGTAAATGGTAAAACCTTGAGAAGTATATTGTGGACTAGCGTGAGTCAAGCAATTGAGGGGGCACTGGAACCATGGGGATGGGGTTGGGGGCACCGGTCTTACTTGGAAAATTCAATGCTAATTTACAAGCCCACTGATTAGGGGGAGGGTGCAGGAAGGGGTCATATCATCTTATTTTCTCGTCCATTTCCCCTTCTCCATTTCCTTTTCTCCCTTTCTCTCTTTTACTTTCTTTTTTCTCTCCCTCCCCCAATTCCATTATGGGAGGGGGCACGCCCCCATGCCTCTGTCGCTACGCCACTGACGTGCATGTTATTTGAGTGGCACGTACAGAGTTAATAATCATGCAGTGTATTAGAAATATTCTGAAATATTGACTCACCTCATGATTCCTGAGTTTCTTGCCAGATCTGATGACGGAACGAATTTATACTTTGATGAATTCGATATGATTTGATTCTGATTTTCCTCGGAAATTTTCGCTTTGTAATCAGCATGGGATTTCTAAAAGAGTCATCTGCTAGTTATTCTACAATTTGGATGTATTCAAACACGAATTTCCATCAAAGCCAGCTTTAAATCACCCAAACCGCGCTTTGATAAAAACCCATAAAATGAGAAGACAAGATAAGCTTTCTTGTAAGTATATCAATGAAATTTAGAAGTCAATGTGTTTGTTGAGACCGCCTTGAAAAGATGAAAGACGATGATTTCTATCTAACTGTCGAGATGAAATGGAGAAGGATAAAAAATACGAGCCCTGTCGTCCGACTTGGAATGAATGTAGACGATTGTGAGAAATACTCTCTCGTAGGCACGAATTTATAATTGACTTGGAATCTGAATATATTAATTTAAATCGGATTAAACGTTAATACCTAATAATGTCCATGAAATTACGCTCATCATGATATTATATCCCCCTTTTTCTACGTAGTTGCTTACGTCACATTTATCCCAAGTGTGTATGTTTATGACATATACCGGTATATATTTGACGACGTGTCAGAAAGCATATAAGAAAGCAACCGTGAATATTTGATTTACATGGACAGCTTAATCTATTTTCCTTCAAGCAGCATATAATTTAGAATTCCATTATGGCATAGTTATTCTATATACATATAAGGAATAATTTCTCCGAGAAAAACAATCATATGTACCTCAGGGGATGTATTATATACATTGTATGAATTTTCTTTTTTCTGTCAAGAAATCTAGAAAAGAGGGATACTTTTCAGTAGCTGAAAATGAAAAAGGCTTGGCATCTAACACAACATTAATTATTTTCTGTAGGATTGCATTAAAATCGGTTTATTTAAGAGTCGTTGCTTTTTGTTCATCTAAATTTCAACAATTTTTCGGTCGTTGAACCATGATTCATCCAAGAAAAAATCCCCCGTCTTCCTTTCCTTTTCATCATTTCTCTTTTTTTTTTGCCTTTTTCGACATTCCACGGGGGGGGGGGGGGGGCAGAAAGCAGTGTTTTATGAAGCTTAATTTAGACTTTAAACCTCTTAACCGCTACTATGTCGCCTATTCTATACATTTCCTCTTGTCTGGCCACCCATAAATGCCATGATCAGACTTGAACTTTTAGAGATGTGACACCCTATTTCATCCTTCTTTCTCTTCATCATACTGGTCGGTATTCTCGGAAGCCGCCTACCTTTAAGCCAGGCTTAAACCCCGCCTAAGTCAGCATAATTATTTAGGCCACTGAATTACGGAGTGCCAAATATCACCCTCTTAATCCTACACAATTCACCATACTTCTGAAACTAAATGCAATGCAAATACTTGTCTTGATGAAACTGATTTCTGATGTTCATTTCACAACAAAACACAATTTTGTTACATATAATTATTAAAAAAAATTATACAGAACGTAGGGGGTTGACATCTGGCCTTCCATGAATTTCGAGAATACGGGCCATTAATTTCTACACAAAGTTGTATTCTCTCACACATCCTTCCAATGAATTCATAAAGTGTAATCCATTTTCCAACCCTAAAGAAAACAAAATAATTTATTGAAACAAATTCGTTTCTTAGGTAAACAATTTGTAGACGGCAAATGCCCCCACGGCCGGCTGCAAGGATAACGCCCCGGCGGGAATATTCGTCTACGACAAGGGCAGAAAGGATAAGAGAAAAAGAAAAGGAAGGGATAATCAGATTAGAAATGATGAAAGTGCTTGGTAACAAGTCTTGATTCAAAATACCGACGGTTATTTGTCGACCTACTTTCGACAAGTTGATATTATTATGATGTCCTTCTCCAAAAAACCCCGCGGAGGCTATGGCCTTTATAAATCAAAAGAAAATTGAAATGAATGTATTAGTTTACATTAGCAAGTTTCGTGATTTTTTATGTTATTGCCCTTGAACCATAAAAAGCAATGGATACGTAAATGTGAAATAACCATTTTAAGTTTTTTTAAAGAAAATATCTTCAGTTCCTCTAAAATAGTAAATACTTGAAGATCGGTTGGCGAGTGTGTCATGTGTATATAAAATAAGAAGAGTGGATTAAAATCCAAAATATTTTTAAATCTTCCTATAATTAAGTTTTGCGGATTCCTTTATCATCTAATAAAAGGAGAAAAGTAACTTGAAGTCTATATAATGAAAGAAATAGGCCTTTATTAAGCTTGGCCATTTACCGTCTTACTTTCATAAAGCGGGGATTGTTTTTGGTCAAAACACGTCTAACACTATATAATGTTTTCCTTCCTTATTTGTACGTGTGATCTCATTTGTGTGTGGGCGCACGCACAGGCGTGTATGATCCAACCGGCATTATTCTAATACATAAATGAGGTGTTTTCTATAATTGGCTCATTCATTGTAGACTTTTAAATGAAAGTGAGAAACAGAATGCTTTCTAATTAAATGATGCCATGTCTAGGCCTATTATCTTTGGAATCGAAGAATTCATCACAGCCCCTCACAAACAGCAGGTGCACTAAGGTGGGGGCAGACAATTAGGGGGCCTGGACAATTATCCGCCGGACAACTACCGACTGGACTATTACCCCCCCCCCCGACAACTACCCCGGTGACAATTACCCATAGGATAATTACCCACTAGACAACTACCCCGGCGACAATTACCCCATAGGAAAATTACCCATTGGACAATAATTCCCCCCCCCCCACCCTAAGACTATTAACCCCAAATTTCCCCAGGACAATTACCCCCACGAAAATTACCCCCACGAAAGTTAGCCCCAGGTACCCCAAATGCAGCCTCCCGCCCCTCCCCATCAAAAGAAGTGAAAAGGGAACACAGAGCCCCCCCCCCCCCCCCACACATTTCCAAATACCCCTAAAAGTATCTTTCATTTCTTCTAAGTGCCCCTTAAGTACACTTATCAGAAGAAAAAAAAAGCTGGGGGTACTTTGTCATCGTCATTTAAATTTTGTCACTCCCCATCAAAAAATGAAGCCAAGCAAAAAACAAAACAAGAACAAAAACAACAACAAAAACTAAAAAATGACAAAGAAAATGGGGGAAAAAAGACAGGATCACAGTGCAGCGTAGAAGGCGGCGGCTACGGGCCATTTTATTGTAACTGTACGAGTACTTTAGATTTTACTTAAGATCGAAGGATATTTTGACCAAAATGAAATTTGTCATTCTTACATAATTATACCATATGATACATTATCAATAATTTACAGAGGCAATCAGATAAGCATATACTCTTGAAGTTGAATTGTCTCTTGATGACAGGAGATTAATCGAAACTTGCCCGGCATAGCAACACACTGTGTATGTAAGTTGACACCATACAAGGGCACTTTCGCACGCCTTCCTAATTATATTCATGTAGTTCATTACCAGAGGCTAACTGAATGGTAAATATACGTAAAATCTCTTGAATAGTTGAAGGCTTTTTTAAACACCTAAGAAAAAAAAAGTCGGCCATGTTGGCTACTTTCAAGCTTAAGTTCTGGTAATACCAGTGAATAATAATAATAATAATAATAATAATAATAATAATAATAATAATAATATAATAATAATAATAATAATAATAAAAATAGTTTCTTATTAAAGACAAAGTCTACCCTGGTATTAAGTTGATTTGAATAAATGAAGAAAAATGAGAGAAAGAAATGAGTGAAAGTTTGAGCAAAATCCGACAAGGAATAAAAAAGTAATGATTTTTTAAAAGTTGTAATCAATCAAACACAAATTGGCAACTCCATGACGTATCTTGCGAGCTCCTCTCCCATTTGCTCAGTAAAGAAAATCTCATAAATTTTCATTCTCTAAGTTTTTGATGAAGGAAAAGATTTGTTTCATACAGGTTTTGTGCAAAACATATGAGCAATGATTAGAAATAAGGTGCATGTATGAGAGAAAATGGAAATAAATGTTTCTGAGGGGTGCAGGGCAAAAAGGAAAGGAGCTCGCAAGATACGTCACGGAGTTGCCGTTGTGTTTGATAGATTACAACTTCAAATATTCATAACTTTCTTATTTCTTATCGTACTTCACTCAAACCTTCTCTGATCTGCCTATTTTAAAATCAACTTGCAACTATGGTGGACTTTTCCTTTACAGAAAACTGATCAGGGTGCTATTACAGCAGAAAAATAATATACATAATAATAACATAGCAAATAGTAATAGAAATACTATTTATGGATATACAAAGAATATAATGATATCTAATATTCATTAACAGTGATAGGCTGTATCGTCTACTGAGAGTCAGGAGGATATTATCACCTCTCTGGTTCACAACAGACGATATGAACTGGATTTATTATGACGGGAAAAGTTGGGTTTTGGGTTTCCTTTTTAAAGTGTCTTCGGAGGTGTGTGGTAGAGTGTTCTCGATGGCCGGTCCAGCATATGAGAATGAGCGTTCGGCTGCCTTGGTCAGTGTTGGTGTTGGTGCATGGGATTTCAAGTAATATGTTTTATCGTTCCGTGAACGGAGATGGTATCTGGAAGCTGGAGGGGGTAGTAACTAAGTTGGATAGATGCGGAGCAGTATTCATCTTGCACTTGTTAACCAAAATGGCTAGTTTGAATTCAGTTCGTTCTTTGATATAGGAAGCCAGATTAATTGTTTCAACAAATGACCACTGGGCTCTCTTTTCTTTGCATCAAGCACCAGACGAGCTGCTCGATTTTTTATTTTCTGCAGCCATTAATGTCCAATCCTACAAATAAATTATATTTCCCTACCGATGTCGGGAGAAAATGTGTAATAGCTGAGCTATGACAAGACAATAAGGAAACTGAGCCAGTATGCCCGAACAAGTGCACAATAAGCAGTCCTATATTATATTAAATGTGAGTTGTGCGTTTCACCACATTCATGCTTATGCAAAAAAAAAAAACAACATAGGCCTACATGTTTATAATATTGCATAAGAAAAATTTGAAATTACTTTAAACCAGTTTCTCTCGTGATGAGATTTCATTGTCCGAAAATTAGCTCTAGTAAACATTCGCCTCATATATGCATTCAAACAATTTTCAAATGATTCTTTTAAAGACATTATTCTTTGAAGCCGTAAATTTCAGTCCAAAGTTTGGACATCACACAGAATAAACTAAAGCTCCTTTATTTCTTCTCTCTTTATCGTTGTCATATATCTCAAAATATGTTCCCAATCATGATATTCAAATACCATTCACAAATAAGTCCATATTATTTCACTTCTACGAATTGATGCAGTAAGCCCTAAATTGATATATATAATATTTTCAGAACACCCCACACTGCACAAGCAGTGATCCGATTTTCGAAGAAATAAATCGCAATTTGAAACGAAAATTTAAACAAACGTAATCTCTCTGATTATGAACAATAGCTTTCATATTTTTGAATTACAAGTATTTTACTCGTAAGACAGGCCAAATCGACTTCAAGCCATAGACCATAACAGTAATAATCATAATAATAGTCATAATAATAATATGTTTTTGTATAGCGCAATTCAACAAAGAATTATTCTCAAAACGCTTTACAAAGGTGTGGTATATATTTTGATTTAAATAAAAACCTAACATAATCTGCTGCTTTCCACTATACATTGTTTGCATATGTATATTCATTGTATGATTATTTTATATGTGATGAGGACGTCAGTTCAAGCTCTGCTTATGACGACCCCTTTTTATATGTATATGATTTTATGTGCCTAGACCATACATGTTGAAAGATTGTAAATTTATGATGATATATATGGAAATAACAAATGAACAACAACTCAAATCAAATCAAATCAAAACAGTCAGATATAACGTCTGATTACGTAAAGTACCCATTTAAATAAAGTGGGTAATGAAATAACGAACCAATTAAAATTACATACCATTGTATAAGCTACTGTAGAAGATCATTGGCATATAATTATACAATGTACTTAATGACTAATTGTTGTAAGCTGCACGAAAAAGGAGGGTTTTCACAGTTGTAGTTTTAAAAGCTGGGGACTAGATCTGAGTGACCGGGGGAGGGTGTTCCATGACGCAGCCGACGGATTTGGCTTTTCCTCCGACAAGAAAATAAACAATTCCCTGAAATTTCGATTTTTACGATCCATTTGAATATTCAGAACGTGGAGCATTAAGATCTTCCATGTTTGCACGTTCATACCAAATGCCAATCCAAGTTTATTTCAAAATCGGAACGCAGTCAGAATATACAATGCGGGGAGAGGTTAAAGGCCAAGTCCACCTCAATATCAAGTTGATTTGAATAAACAAAGTAAAATTAAACAAGCATAACAGTAAAAATGTCACTGAAATCGGATGTAAAATAAGAAAGTTGAATAAATAGTGATATGCATAACATGGGTGGTATGCAAATGAGTGAACCGATGATGTCACGCACTCACTTTTTCTTATGTATTTTATTATATGAAATATCATTTATTTCATTTTTTTGCTTCAATAATGTAAAACATGGTTTGACTCCATATGGAACATGTAAAATCATCATTATTGTAACTTATTTTCATACAAGGAAGGGATTCTTTATTATCACATCTATAAAAATTGAAATTTTTTTCTGTTATGCTTGTTTAATTTTACTCTGTTTATTCAAATCAACTTGATATTGAGGTGGACTTGGCCTTTAATGCATGTCAGATTATGCATAGTCGCGAATTACACGTACCTTATAAATGTATCATGTCATTGCTATGCATCTCTTGGACTATACCATAAATCTGCATATTTCTGCTTTGAAAAATAAGACAGTACAAACTTCCACATGAAGCTTTACTGACTAACTTTAACTCACTATAATAACAAGAAGCCAAAAAGCACCCCAAAAGGAAAACAAATACATAAAAACATAAAATTAGCGGACAACAAATGGGTGATAAGCCTGTATCCCGAAACGTCCTTGTACTCAAAATTGCACTAGAAATGTAAAAGAAATGCTTTTTGTTTATTTTCAAAGGGGAACGAAACCTCCATAAACTCTATCAGATAAGATAATGCAAAAATGCGATCATGTCACAAAAGTCCTTTAACTACTCCTATTCGATTAGTTAGTAAAGAGAAAAAAAAAACCCTCTTCAAAGTTTGTCTTTTCCAAGCAAATAAATACATTACAGCTGCAATACAATTGCACTACCATTCTTAACGTATTATTATTTCATCTATACAATATGCTCATATAAATCTAAATAGTATTTACAGACAAAGGTGGTCAGTTTTACTGAGACCAGTGCAATTAATCTTTCTTACCAAATTTGATCATATACTGATGTACATTAAACTTAATAGGCACAGAATTTATCCAAGAAACAACAAATATTGTTACATAAAATAGTACTAATTTTCAGAAAGTAAGCACTGAAATAATTGCGTTAACAGCAATAGAAACCTTCATATTACACATCAAAGAATGGAAAAAAAAATCATTTCATATGATCATTCTTGAAACCGCAAGTACTGTATAAAGTACTACTACATACATTTAAAATTATAACATGATCATTCAAAATGGAAAATACAATTTTTTATATTCCACGATCTAACTTTTCATGTCATGCATGTTGGATTTATAAACACTTTCAAAAAATGGGAAGAGTTAAATTTTTCATATACTTTTATCGCTCATATTTTTGACAGTAATGAATGATCAGATAATCAAAAATAAATGATAATAATGTTAATGATAATAACTTTAATAACAATAATAATGATAATATGTGACCCGACGCCTCAAAACCTACAACATTTTCTGAAAGTAGAGATTCTCAGCTTTCCAACGATATATCACTTGCCTAATTTACTCAATGGTAACACCTTTAAATATCACGTTTAGAATCAGTATGTAACCAGCAATCAATAACTCCTATTCAGAAAAAATGGCCATTGAAGGTCGGAACAAAAGAGTGCTAAACCTTCGCTCTCTGTGTGCGCCCAAGTAAAACTGGGTATTCAAATGGCCATAGCAACCGGTATGAAGGGATTATTGGATTAGGCTGAATTTTGGCACACTACTCCAAGAGGACCTATTCATTACTCACTCAAAAGATCAATTTAATACCTTTAGAGGTAAAGTAGTAATTTCGCATTGAATGAAAGTATTACAAAAGCTCTCCAAATTTTCATTAGCTCAACAGGTGAAAAAAGGAGTCCTTTTAAAATGCCCCCAAAACATATTTCTAAGTCGAATTACCACTCACAAACTTGAGACATGATAGAATGATAATGAAACTACCCATTTCTATCAAAAACAGAAAACTGACTGATCCAAGCAAATTTACTATTTTGGGCTGTTTGCTCCGTTGTGGTCTGTGCGACTTATTGTAGGTTTTGAGGCGGCGGGTCACATATTAAAAAATAATAATTCTTATCATTACTGGGCCCTTTCCAGTTCCTACTGTTCCTACTGTATAAATTACCTTGATTATACCTACGAGGCCAAACTATACAGCACTTTAAGCATACCAAGCTAGGGCCGTTTCATCAAGTGTCTTGTCAGTCATTTTTACCGACAAATTTACTCTCAGCCAATCAGATGCAAGGATGTCAGTAGCTTATAACAGTTATTGCAACTTGTCATTGATGACAAGTTTTATGAAACAGGGACCTGGTACCCATTTACACCTGGGTGAGGAGTGGCAAATGTGGAATAATGTCTTGCCATAGACGTTTGTGACCGACCAGATTCGAACCTTTAACCTTTCGATTGAAAGTCCAGTGAATGAATCACTATATCCCACGACATTTCTGCTCTATTCCACTGTTAATGAATTCATTTTTTTTTCAAATAGGCTTTTCCACATGCTTTTGGAAATAGCCATCAGTGGAGCTTTTTTGTTAGTGATTTTTACTGACAATTTTTTTCTCAGCCAATCAGATGCAAGGATTTCAGTAGCTTATAATAGTTGACGGTAAAAATCACAGAAAGAAAAAAACACTTGATGAAACGCTCCCCTGATAGTAGGCGTGGTTTGGGGATAACATTATCCACAGTGTGCAATATCTGGAAAATTATTATTATTGTAGCATTCGTAACATTTTGATAGGGATAGTCCTATGCGTCTCTGTATCAATTTGATGCTAAAATATGGGTTCATTTTAATGAGCCCTCCCATCTTTGTAATGCTAAAAACAGAGGTGCTTTACAAATATAGGGAGTTAATTTGGTAAAAATTTCACCACACTCCGCAGAAATGGAAGCTTTTTTTTAAATCCTGTGTTCGTCTTAAAAACAAAGCGAAGTTCCCCGGGCTGCGTGCGCCCCTCTAATAGACCGCTTCGGTAATGTATGCAAATTTTGTTCTTGACAACCTGAAAGCTTGTTAGGCTTGACGGACATAGCAACAAATAATGTATGCAAACTGGATTCCAAGCATTGAGGCTCATTTATAAAAAAGCAGGTTTATGGAATAGCTCGTCACTAGGTGCTCAGAGAATATATGTGCATAGATTTGTATACATTACAGAAGCGGTCTATTGAACCAGAACTGACGGGTGGAGCGGTTTCGAAATTTTCTACAGGTTGCGGGGTTTTGTGCTTGACAGGTTTGACATTGTCATTGTTTGCATCGGTGCCCGTAGGTTTTCAAGATTTTTTTCTGCAGCCGAGGACGAGGACTTTCTGGTGTTCTTACTGCTAGACGACTCTCCGTACCAGGTGTGACTCACGGCCCATTTCTCTCTCTGCCTCTTGAATGCTTTGCGAACCTGAAGAGCGAAATATAAGGGGTAAACAGAAAGGAGAGAAGGAGACCGAAGAGAGAGAGAGAGAGAGAGAGGGAGAGAGAGATAGGGGGGGGGGAAGAAAGGGGGGGGGGGGGGGGGGGTTGAGAGACAGAGAGAGAGGGGGTTAGAAAGAGATAGATAGAGAGAGAGCGCGACACAGACAGACAAACAGAGGGCAGGAAAAGGGGGAAAAAAGGATAAATTATGATTAAGCAAAGAATGTAATGTGAGAATTTATTGAAAAGTATCGGAAAATATTAAAACAAATCGGGAAAACGAGGGGTAAAACGGAAGGCAAAGCAATAAAGGGAATCTTGAGTTCTGGGAAAGAAATAAAATGAGCTTTCTCATTCCTTTGATGTCAGTTTGGAAGAACATCATATTAGAAAACATCCCCTGGAAAGGATTGCTTTTTAAATGCTCTTATATACGAAATATGACTAGAAATAGCTGAAATGTTCGGGCCCAACATTCAACAACGAGTACTGACACAAATCCCATGCACAGAAAATTTTCACACAAAGCAACTTTGCACACACTTTGCTGTATGGAACTCAAGATCCCTCAAGTCAAAGGGGAAAGCAGTGGCTGTATGCGACTTTGTAGTCCAAAATCATATTGACATATTGGCAATATCAGAGACATGGCTCACAAACTCTGAGAAGGACCATCAGACATTAGCCACTATTCGCCACACCCTTCCCCACTATGACTTTTTCCACATCCCCCGAGCTACCAAGGGAGGAGGAGTTGGAATCCTTCTCCACAAGGGCCTCTCAGTCACCGTCAATGCGAACCAGTCCTTTTCATCGTTCGAGTACATGGACATGTCAGTGTGCTCATCTACTACATGCCATCTCCGTTTGGTGGTGGTTTACAGGCCACCCTCAAGCACCAAGAAAAGGTCAACAGTGAAATCATTTTGTCAAGAGTTTTCCTTACTTTTGGAAATCCTTCTATCCAGCAACCAAAGACTCTTGATTGCTGGAGATTTCAACATTCACATCGACAAAGCTGAGGAATTGGATACAAGGATTTTCAAGGATCTACTTGAAGCTACAGGACTGGAGAACCATGTGTGTCTGCCAACTCATCGTAGCAATCACACCCTCGACCTGATCATATCCAGATCAGATGACCATCTCGTCTCGAACGTGTCAACTAATAAAACACTTCCATCGGATCATGACGGTGTGACGTGTAACATCAAAATCATGCGTCCGAAACCAGTTAAACGGACTGTAATCTCCCGTTCAACAAAGAACATTGACATGGATGCCTTCAAATCAGATATCGACTCATCTCTGCTCCTTGTAAGACCTACCGATAACATCCATGATCTGACGAATTCATACAGCAGCAATCTGCGATCCATCATGGACAAGCATGCTCCTGTCACTAAAAAGGAAATTGTGCTCCGGCCCCAAGCTCCCTGGTACTCCAATAGTCTACGAGCTGCCAAGCGTGAACGTAGACAACTTGAGAGGAGATCAATAATACCTGATGCCCTTCAGATTGACAAGGACAGATACTCCGAAAAATGCCGAATGTACAATGATCTTCTCGTCTCCGCAAAGAGAAGATATTTTCAAGGAAAGATCGAGAATGCTGATCAACGTCAACTGTTCCAGGTGGTCGAAAGGCTAACTTCCCCTACAGATGGCACATCCCTCCCTGATCACACTTCAGCCAGTGAGCTGGCGAACCAGTTTGCTGATTTCTTTCGACTTAAAACTGAGCGCATTCGCACTGAGCTAGATCAGTCTGTGTACGACGACCTGTTCATTGACACAGATAAACAGTCTCCAGAAACATTTTGCGAGTTCCGCCCAGTCTCCGAGGACCAAATCTTGTCGACTATCAAATCTCTCTCATCGTCAACATGTATCCTAGACCCCCTCCCCACTACACTGATGAAGCAATGCATGTCATCTCTTCTGCCAGCAATCACAAAGATTGTAAATCTTAGTCTGCAGACCGGAGAGATGCCTCTAGAACTCAAACAGGCCATAGTCGTCCCAAGACTTAAGAAGTCTAGTCTTTCTAAACAAGAGATGAAAAATTACAGACCTATTTCAAACATACCCGCACTGAGCAAAGTAATGGAAAAGGTTGTCACTTCTCAACTGCAAGAACATCTTGAGCTTCATAAGCTGTGCACCCCTACGCAGTCTGCGTATAGAAAGTTCCACAGTGTGGAGACGGCCCTGATACGGGTTCAGAATGACATTTTCCGTTCCCTTGACGATCGCAAGGAAGTCATCCTTGTTATGCTGGACTTCACCGCAGCATTTGACACCATTGACCACCAGATGCTCATTTCTCGTTTAAATGAACGATATGGCCTTGACGGAAACGTCCTAAATTGGATAAGGTCCTATCTTTCCGGTCGAAACCACACTATCAAGATAGGTAACCAAATGTCAGAAACTGTCCTGGATCCATACGGCGTTCCTCAAGGATCCGTCATCGGACCTATACTCTTCACCTTATACACTGCACCCATCCATGACATCATCTCCTCCTACAATCTATGTTCAATGTTTTACGCTGACGACACCCAAATCTACACCTCCTGCACACCATCTGATAGAGACACTGCACTCTCCAACATCACCAACTGTCTCACGGACATCTTCAATTGGGCTGCAGGGAATAAGATGAAAGTCAATCCAGCAAAGACAGAGGTCCTGCATTTCACGTCCAAATTTGCACCACAACCTTCACCACCAATCACCGTGACCGTCGACGATGTCCAGGTCAGTCCCTCACTGGAAGTAAGAAATCTCGGCGCCATCATGGACCACCACTCATCCCTCATACCTCACGTGAACAATACCTGTCGCAAGGCAACTGCAGCCATCCACAAAATAGGCCAGATACGCAACTGCCTTGACGAAACGAGCACATCAATCCTTGTTCATTCATTTGTTACATCCAGATTAGATTTTAATAATGGACTACTGGGAAACATCGCCAACAAGGACATTGCACAACTACAACGAGTTCAGAACATCGCAGCACGAATCACCACTAAAGCACGACGTAGAGAAAACATATCACCAGTCTTGAAGTCACTTCACTGGCTCACAATAGACAAGCGCATCCAATTCAAAATTCTATTACTCACCTTCAAGGCACTCAACGGCTCTGCACCCCACTACATCTCCGAACTTCTCCACAACTACACGCCTGCACGCACACTCCGTTCACAATCGCAGCTTCTTCTTCAGGTCCCAAGATTCAACACCCAGTTCTACGAGAAAAGAGCATTTACCTTGACTGCACCTACACTCTGGAACAACCTCCCTCTGCACATTCGTTCTATCACGTCTCTAGCCTCATTCCAAACCGCTTTAAAGACTCATTTATTTACTGATTAATTTGTCAATTTTGTCTGTATTTCCCCTACTCAAAATAAAATTGCGTATTTGTTTTGAATATTAACATGTAGTTTAAGACAACTATTATATTGCTATTACGTTACATATTCTGTTTTGTTATTTCAATGTTGATTAATTGTTGAAGAATTTTGTGAAGCGCCTTGAGATGATACCATATAAGGCGCTATATAAATCAAACCTATTATTATTATTATTATTAAAAGTTAAAATAAGTTTATGATTATAAATTTTCCCAAATTGCAACCCACGGAATATAAATCGCATGAACATACAAAACCATGATCTGGAAATCTCGCCATTGATGATATCGCTATATTCCGGCATTTAATTAATTGCCTATAAGGTGCACCGATCTCCTAAAAAATAATTTGTGTACAGCTAGAATGTATAAAAACAACTTCAAAACACTTTACCTGGCCTTCTATGGATTAACGGTTATGGAGTATGAGGAAAATAAAGGAATACATGAAACCCCCTCGAGCGGAACTAACCGCAAGTTCGGTTCTGCGCGGGCCCTTATTCTATCCGAGCGCGTTGTTGTTAATTTAGTTTTTACGGCACTCCATTCAATTTTGAATATTTCGCTTATATATATATATGGAAATATAATTTTAATGCGGGTTTAAATGAATGCCTTTAAATTATGCCTTATTTGTATATTTTATGCAATTTATGGGCGATACTACATGGCAGGCTGTCATCACAGATCGTTGTCCGTTTTTACGTATTTTCCGGCCAGCCCGGTTCGGTACATTGAACAGGCTTCTCAGCTGGCTTGATGACAGTCTAGGCCCCTCAAACTTGTCCAACACCAGTCAAGACCGCGTTCACGTGCGTAGACTAGTCGTATCACAAGTCGCTGTAATATATATTGGGCGTGTTTTTCAACTTGCAATATCTTTTTATATAGAATCAACATTTCAAGCTCATATTTTGAATATAGTATAGCAACATTGAGCTCCTAACATACAGAACAAAATATTTTTGGGTGATTGGCACCCTTTAATTGTCGATGCAGTGTGAAAAAATTGTATCATGATCGTAGAAATTCTCCAAAATCGCTTCACATATTGTTTTATCGTTCATATTCATAGAAAAAAAAATTACCTCGGAGTTCTTGTAGAAGTGGATAAAGAAGATGAAGACGCCTTGAAGAGAGTTGAGAACAATGAAGACATACATGAAGGTGACCTTTGCCCTATCCATGGCCAGGAAACCTACGACCCAGGTCAGTCCCATGATAGGGAGAAGTACTATCATGGCTTTCACGCCGTATCTATAATAAGAAGACACACACATTTCCTTCATACATTATTTAACGTCAATATATCTAGAAAATTCAACGATCTAGTCAAGGGGCTGGTCACAGCTCACCGATGGCGATCAAGACATTAAAAAAAAAAAAGCTAGTTCGTAATATCAATTTGCGCATGTGCAGATTAAAGTCATTTGTACCGGGTACAATTGACCTTTATACGCTGTCATTTTTACGCACCGCGATGCGCGCACCAGTATGAGTTTACACGTTAAACAGGTAGCGCGTCCACCAAAACGCGTGCGCGTATAAATTGGGGTCATTTCATGGTCATTAATTTTGTAGCATGTATTAATTACGAACTGGCTTATTAAAGGGACAACTTCCAGTTGCCCTGCATCTTAACATACAGGAGCATGCTCAGTAGGGATTACCTTCAATTGAAAATCTCGTTATCGGCGAGGTCTGACCAGCCCTTAAAGATTATTGTCACACAATGGAAGTTGAGTTTGTCAAGTAAATACCGTTGGAGCATCGGTAATCATTCAGATGCTGTCGTCTGGTTCATAAAAGTCGGCGACAGGCTAGCCCGACCAGACGCCGTGCTTCGCACGGCGTCTGACAAGGACACCTAGACTTTCATTGCGGCACCCCTCAATGTCACTAAAAACAATGTACAAAATTAATTTAAAATGTATGTTAAACTTCCAATTTTATGTTATACACACGTGAAATCGATTGCTTGGATGGATTTGTTGAAGTTCAATCCCCAGCAAACCATCAGGCAATGTCCACAGGGTATAAATTTCAACTTCTGACTGCCAAAACCTGTCCATCGCGGTATCGCTTCGCGACAGCGCTGTGTATATTTACACACGGGTGTGACCTTTCAAAAAGTGCGATTACATTTCATTACGGACTGTGGGCAGATGACGCAATAGATCATCGTTTTTGGTAAGTTGTAAGTTGGTTGACTAAATTTAACTTAATGAATGCAATCAGTCAATAGTTGAAGTTTTATTTAGTTTAATTTTTAGATGATTAATATATGTAATATCAGCGAAGAGCATGTAGTCGCACTTTTGTAGTCGCGGTTCGCAACGCTAGAGAAAATGGGCAACTCGTACAGCTAGTGACAGGCCTAACCCCCAAAATATGCGCTCTGTACAAGGAGACACAGATTGTCCACCTACCATCAAATTATGTATTTCCGGTACCCATGCCTGTTCCGTCTTGCGCGGATAAACATGCTTAAAGAGTCCCCTTTTCAGCGCCCACCGCGACTATTTTCCCCTCATGATAGTCTGCACCTATAGGGTCGGCCTTATTTTATGATTAAATATTAAAAATTATTGGTGCATTTGGGGCACAGATCCTCGAGCCACAATAAACCTCCAACATACACACTTGAAACACCCCAGGAAGAGATGTTTTACAAATTATATTTTCCTAGTTTTTCGCTCATTAGGGGTTTAATTTCGCAAACATTTTATTCCTCTGCAAAATAAGGTACGTGAGTACGTGAATATTGCGAGTTTTAGATCCCAACAGTGGGCAAGTAATGTAAAACTTCGTAGGCTATGTACATGCTTTTCTGACGCTGCGCACAGAACACACACAGCGCGTATGCCCCATCCATTGCCTTCACGGTTCTTGTTATCACTTCTGCTCATTTTGACCAATTACACTTACTTGGCTCTGGTTTTAATGTCGCCTTGCATGGTGGGACCATCTGCCATCCTGACGATCTGCGCGACCACGCGTACGGTGACGAAGATATTGAAGACGATGACGGCAGCGAGAGGGACGATGAAGTAGAGAAGACTTTTGTCAGCCTTACTGAGGAAACAACTACAAAGGAAGATGACATTTGATAAGTATCATATCCCTGATGGTACATTACTACTTCCAAGAAGACTTTACGTAATCAAATACATATTTATATACAGTTGACCACACTTCACTATTTGTAATAG
The DNA here is from genome assembly GCA_025617745.1 of Heliocidaris erythrogramma. Taxonomy (NCBI): domain Eukaryota; kingdom Metazoa; phylum Echinodermata; class Echinoidea; order Camarodonta; family Echinometridae; genus Heliocidaris; species Heliocidaris erythrogramma. The sequence continues at coordinate 20,931,489 of CM046873.1, read as the reverse complement.
CTTGTTGAAATAAGTGAGCATAACCCTCTTTATTTTTTCTTTCCTTTTTTAAGAAGGCCGTTCTTTCAAATCTTATTACATCATGAATGATACATTGCTAAATGAAGGTAATTTAGGTGATTTAAATAAAGGTGTACGCTTATAATTAACGTAATTGGCACATCAAATGATTTACAAAGGTACTGGATACATAAGGTGGTATATGATAAGTGAACAAATATTAAGACAAATATTCTTCACGAACCGAGAATTCATACTCACTATTTATTGAATTCACCCTTTCTTCCCCAGACAGCAAAGAGTATGACAGTGATGATAACTGGAATGCCTACGAATGGACATGACAACAACTTAGACAGCATGTATGTATGTGTGTATATATATGTATAAATACATGTATA